>JAQNCB010000022.1:786504-796892 GCA_030068295.1 Euristhmus nudiceps | reverse complement strand
CACACACACACACACACACACACACACACACACACACACACACACACACACACACACACACACACATACACACACACCATCAATCTTTTCATCGGTATAAACGGAAAAATCCACCCTGAACAACGTCCAAGATTTACTTTGTATTTTGCTAGCTGACTTTTTTCCTCATATTATTTCCCATTATTACCCACAATGCCTTTTGACAACATGCTGATAGTGGTGTCAGTGGGATTTATGTTGGTGGGACAAAATAACTTGGAAATTCTAACCTTTGCTTAAAATTCCTACTGGTAAGCTCGGAAATATCCTCCTGAAATGTTGAGCGGAATCACTATCTGTATATGGAATTTTTTTAAAGGATTCTTTTCCATTTGTAGGACCTTTATAATACTTTTGCATTCAACTCCGTAAGGCGAACATAATTTGTAATTATAGTACACAATCTGCATAAAATCTATCACAAAGGATCTAAGTAGCATTCTGAATCTGATGGATCCGGAAGGTTTAAATATGTAGGATCTGTTGAGGAAAGCATTGTGAAAATATTATTAAGAAGAAAAAATAAGTTGGGAAACCAGCTGCCTTGGTAGAGGTTTGCACTCTCCGTTTGCTGTGAGTTAGGATATTTGAACCTTTTTTCCCCTGAGACATAAGGACCCTACAGAACGGCTAACATCTCGCAGGAATATTGGAAATACATGATCTGACTGATTGTACTGACTCAATATTGATTAAAAATAAGTCACCAGTGCAGAGCAAAAAAAAAAAAATGCAAACACAAATACACACATGTAAGCGAGGCTCTCTTGCTGCTCAGCTGTATGGGCAACACAATGGATCTGGGGGCCTGTTTAGTGATAGATCTCATGGATTCAAGTGCTGAGTGAAACACCTAAATCCAGTTTCCCACAGGCCCGGACAACACAATCCCAGCAGGAAGCCAAAGAAATAGAACCTGGAAGTTTACTTAGAGGCTATTTTTTTTCCTCGTGTGCCTTGTTTTGTTGGGCTTCCTGCTTTTCAGATGCTGTGGAAAGAGGAAGATCGGGCAAGGTACAAACACTGAAACTGAGTGGAGTGAGTAAAAGGAAGGATTGAGGGATAGAAAAGAGGAGAAAGCAATGAGAGACGCGGCTACCCTACGTTTCCCTCTTAACCAGCTGTTCTGTTGGCACGATCAGTTAAAGGATACTCATTGTTGTTGCAATTCCTGTGTTTTTTTGGAGGGGGGCTCAAAAAAAAGAAGGAACCAAAGGCTTGCTCTGCAGCGAGGGATTTCAGCAGTGGAGGCATTGTGTTTTTGTGTGCATGGATCGTGGGTGGAAATGGTTTAGAATGCAACTTCAGTCATGTACCCACTGACCTACATGTTTTGAAGTTTTCTCTGCATTTGACTGAGCTGGTTGGCTGCGTATGAACTGACAAATAATCCCAGATCTGCATGAAGTATCTGGCAACAAACTGAATTAATGCACTGATTTTCCCAAGTGTAGGAGTCGACTTATCTATCACCTTTGTTAAAGGAGTTACGTTATCGGCATGGGGTGTTTGTTAGCCTAAAGACAGGATTGTGCAAAATTTACCAACATAATTTCCATGAGACTTGGTGGAAGGGTGTAGCATGGCCCAAGAAAGAACCCATTACATTTTAGTGCAGATCCAAGTCATGGATCCGCGAATGTTGATTACATTATACATGTTTCATACGTTGTGCAGTTCATACTATAATTCCATATCACAACCAGACTCATGGCTACCAACTAACTATCCACTGGGGTAACATCAAATAAAAGAACAGAATCATAATAATTTTGAAATATAGCCACATAATTAAAGGGAGTTTAATAGAAAATTAGCAAATAGAAATAGAAAAGTCAGTTGGCCCTGGCACACTTCTCCTCTTCCTGAGTGCTGAACCGAACCACTTAATCATATGAGGGCACAGTCTCAGCCGATTCTGGGTGAAGTTGTAAACCCCTGAATATCTTACTAATTCCATCGTAGGGTCAACTCAAACACACACACACACACACACACACACACACACACACACACACACACACACACACACACACACACAAAACCATTAGCTTTCACACCAAGAGGCAATTTGGAATATCGACACATTTGGAATGTGCATATCGTCAAACTGTGGGAGGAAACTGGTGTACCCAGAGGAAATGCACACAAGTCCGAGGGAGCACACTCAAATTCTGTACAGAAATGCCCTCGCTAAGGCCGAAAAATTAAATTCACATTCTTATTGCTATGAGGAGTTTGTGAGAAACACGACGCCACATTGATGCCCTCCTCAAGTATGTAGCTTAGGCTAAGGTCACACATAGCTGGTTGATACCTAAGAAACGCAATTGAGACGAGTGTAGATATTCCCGCATGTTTCTGAGAGCATCTGTCACAAATAAGAGGAAATGTGCAAATGATGGCATGGTAGTCTGATGCGAAAAGTAATGTGGTTGAATTGATCCAGCACGTAACCCTCAGAATCTTTAATAGGACTAAAATTTAAAGTAGAGTCGGCTGAGATGGGCTCCAGCTTCCCTGCGACCCAAATTAGGATTCAGCGGTTCAGAAAATGAATGAATGGATGAAAGTTTTCCGGAATGGAAACCTCACAGTTCTGAAGGTTTGTCCCTGACTCTGAAGTATTCTGACATAAGTGCCTAGAACAACTTTCGGTTGACCCTTGTAAGGTAAACAATCGTCTACCGTGAAGTAATTCCGGCTATGTGAGACCGAGGTGTTAGTTGAAACCAGTGAAACCACATCCATGTCATATGACGTACTTTTTTACGAGAGCTTCCATGGCATTAAGAATTTCAGGCCAATTTCCAGACTAAAATCCAAAATGGAGACACATGATAGAACCAATCCTGAACCTTTTACGCCACATTACTGTTGAATTAGGACAAACCAGGTGAGATTGTAGAGAACTTTGTGCACGACAGGCTTACAGTGTGTAGTGCACTGTATGTGACTTCTCTCACATACTCACACTCAAATTTGAGCACACACACACACACACACACACACACACACACACACACACACACACACACACACACACACACATTAGGGATGCCCAGAGAGCAGTTTTGGGTTAGGGGCCTTGCTCAAGGGCACAATTCAACTTAAAATACAGTGGAACTGCTCCACCTGTAGAGAAAGAGAGTGAGTCTGTATTGTGTGTGTGTATGTGTGTGTGTGTGTGTGTGTGTGTGTGTGTGTGTGTGTGTGAAAATATATGACTTGGTTTGTCAGGAAGTGTTTGATGTTTCTGTCACCTGAGGAAAGGTACGGGGTTGAAAAGTCATTCAGCCACAGACGTGGAATAAAGTTTCAACGCGGCCTTTTCATCTGGTGTCACAGACTATGTCAAAATACAGAACAGCAGGGTAACAAGGTAACACGACATTAATAAAGACTGACATTTGGATACTCGGAAACATTTAAACACCATGGTGTGACTCAGTTATTCGTTTTACATCTGAAGACAGTGAGTAATTACCAAGACTGATTATTAAAGAATTTGAATAAAATGAATAAAAATTCAGACGTGGGCCGGTATTTAAATTGTGTAGTGTTTAGCATGTCATCACAGCAAGACGGGCCTGGGCTCGAATCCCGGGCTTGGTGAGGGCATTTCTGTGTGGTGTTTGCATGTTGTCCTCGTGCCTGCATAGGTTTCCTCTGGATACTCCGGTTTCCTCCTACTGTCCCATGAGGCATGCTCATGAGGCTGACTGGCTGCACTAAATTGCTCCTAGGTATGAGCATGAGTGGTAGTTTGAATGATTATGTTTGTTGGCCTGTAATGGGCTGGTGAGCTGCTCAGAGTGTAAACCACATTTGCCCAGAGGTGACTGCAATAGGCTCCAGTCTCCATGTGACCCTACCAGGATTAAAGGAGATCACACAAGAGGTGCCATAGAAAACTGACTGATGCGAATCCATTTTTTGTGCAATTTTTTTGCTTATTTTGAAATTCGCATCAGGATGTTTTGCAACTCCACATGTAAGCAGATATTTTGCTGATTAGATGCGTATATTATGAGAAAGTCATGTGACAATTTTGGCGACTGATTTTTGAGTAATTTGTGATTGGTTTGTGGATGTTTGGTGAGAAAGAAAAAAGAACCTCCTGTTGTGTTTTGTTGGCTTTTTTTGGTCTCAAACCCTTCACTTTTTATTCACATGATTGCAAATGATTACAAAATACATGCAACATGAAGTCTTAAACCAGGGGTGCTCACACTTTCTCAGCATGTGAGCTACTTAAAAAATGACCAAGTCACAATGATCTACCCACCACAAAAATGCAAAACATATTTATTTTCAAATATATTCAGGATTCTTTAGATGCACAATGTATATTGATGTACCTGCATAACCGCATGAGCCAAAATTGAACAACACAACATAATGAACTATGAACATTTTTTTGTAATTACTTGAGTTTACTTTGATGATGTGCACTGAATTGAATCAGCCGGGGATGCATAGCCCGGACAGCAGCTGCTGACAGCCAGCCTCAAGCCTCTTGTTATTAACGATCACATGACTCACCCGGAACGATACTTCGGTGGCGGCTTTCACAATTGAAGTATGTTGTGTGAAAAATGACTGCTGTCCGGACATCTGGGATTGTAGTTCATTCACCTGTCTCTTTCTCAGCTTGCTTTTCGACGGGAAGTCGGTGTCCTATTTTCTATGAACAGTCCGAAAATGCCGCTCCACATTTCCTTTTTTTGTTATTGCGATGGTCGACTGGCAGATGAGGCAAATGCACTTCGAAAATGACATTGTGAAAAAAGAACTCCTCCCATTCCGTATGAAAGTGATTTTTTTTTGTCTTCTTACTTGGTCCAGCTCCACCACTCGTTTTTGATGACCATAAGCTTACTTTCGTTTAAAAGAAAAAGCGAGAGCTTAAAACTGGAGGTAACTCGCTGACTAGCTTCTTAGGTTTGCTGTATTTAGTGCCTTTTTTTGCGCATGCGCGGTGACTGGCAGCCCTGTATGCCAATCAAGTGATGGGCTAGATAGATGATAGGCTGACGTTTATTTTTTTAATGTCATGCGATCTACCAATAGTACCTTTGTGATCGACGTATTGAGCACCCCTGTCTTAAACATTTCTCAAAGTTTCTGCACGGAAGTCTCCAACTTGTCACTTTTCCTCGCAAACGTAAAATAATTTGCAAGCAAAACGACAACCTTGCAACCTTCTCATGTCATGTGCGGACTGTTTGAGAAGCGTTTGAGGTTACTCTGCGTCAGAGCCTTTTTTGAGACATTTGTAGAAATTTCAAACATATTTGAAATCTTTTTCAATAACTTCACAAACCATGCTAACGAAATTCGATGGTGCAAATGTTGCAAGACAAATTTGAGAACATTGTGAGAATGCAAAGAGACAGTCGCGGATTTCCATTTACATCATTCACTTTTCTATCGCACCTCCAGTGTTATCACCCCTAATCAGTTCAGTAAATAAATGAATAGATGGAGTGAAGACACATGAAGAAGTTATGTTTGTGAAGCTGATTTATAAAAGCAGTCTACAAATAATTGCATTTATTTTAAAGGAAAAAAATGACACATTACATTTTTTAAAATCACATTTAATGCTATCCCTGGTATTATAGCAGCTATAAACAGCTGTTTCATCCCCAAACCTTTTTTTTTTACTAAGTGAAGCTATATCACGCTTCAGGTTCTGCGGCTTCAGTGCATCGCAGATTTTTTTTAAATATACTTCAGAAAATAAAAAAATTAAAATTAAAATAAAAATGTTCAGGAAAATGCCGCGAGGGGTCGCTATTGACTTGGGTTCGGTTCTCGGCTTGAGTCTGACCCCAACTTTTAGTGCTGATTCTCATTCCAGCCTCTTCTAATGCTGGAAAATTTGTCTTGAACAATCAGCTTATGAGATTTCAGAAGCCGTATCCCAAACCGGAGTCAGTAGTGACCTTGTGGCCTTTCCCTTCACTCTTTTACTATTACGTAGGGAAAAAGTTAAGGGAAGGCGGCAAGGTCACTACCGACTCTGGTTTGGGACTCTGGTTTGGGACAGCTCTGAAATAACAGCATTCGTGTGACAGAAAAGGCTGAAGTCAAGGCACTTCTTACACTTCAGTTATATCTATGTACAATTACATGTAAGTCTTTTATATTATTTATATTTTATTTAGATCTTATACATTGTTTTTGAATGTTTAATTGTTATTATAAGCATTTATAGTGTTGAATATGTATTTATTGATATTATATACACATATACATGTACGTATTATGTCAGTTACGGGGGTCAATCCTACCTCGCGGAAAATAGGTCTTCGTGGGGGGTCTTGACCCCCCCCATTAACCGCGAAAAGTGAGGGATCCCTGTATATCACACATGGTTTATGCAAGAACGTAATGGATAAACAGGGAAAACAGTTCAGCTTAGAAAGGTGTCTGTTCTCTTGAATTGTTTATAGACATGACCTTCGAAACCAGATGGTCCCCTCTCAGAACATTAAAAGCGCTGTTTAACCAAACAACACAGACACTCACCCACTTACTCATTCGCCAAACCGCTTATTCCTACTAGGGTCACTGGGAGGCAGGAGCCTATCTCAGTCGACACTGAGTGAAGGTGGAGTACACCCTGAATCGACCCATCGCAGGTCCAACATACACACAACCAGTTAGCCTGATGTGCATGTCTCTGGACTGTAGGAGGAAACTGGAGTACCTCGTGGTAAAGCACAGGAAGAATATGCAAAGTCACACAGAATCACATACTCGTGTGACTGATGTGCTGCTAACCTTTTCATTGCTGAAATTTACATTGTAATAAAAGTCATCATTCATTTTGGGATAAATATCAAAATAATTCAAAGATAAAAGGCTTCATCCATTGATTAACCGGTAGCATAGAGTAAATATATACACATGATGATCTTTTTTATTTTATCATAATAAATAATAGCCTGGGTGGCACGGCGGCGTAGTGGTTAGCACATCCGCGTCACAATAAAAAGGTCTGGGTTTGATTCCCAGCCTGGGAATTTCGTGTGGAGTTTGCATGTTCTCCCCGTGCTTGTATGGGTTTCCTCCGGGTACTCCGGTGTACTCCCGCAGTCCAAAAACATGCGCAGTAGGCTAACTGGCCTTTCCAAATCGTCCTTAGGTGTGAATGATTGTATGATTGTTGGCCCTGCGATGGCCTGGTGAGCTGTCCAGGTTGTGCCCTGCCCATTCCCGGAGTCAGCTGAGATGGGCGCCAGCCTCCCCGCGTCCCTAATTAGGATTAAGTAGTTCAGAAAATAAATGAATGAATGAATAATCATCTGTGATATCTAAACCTTGGAATCACTTGGTGCTACACAGTGTTTACTTTTTTATTATTTTGACCTTCAAGTGTACAAACTTTTGCACTTGACTGTACATCAGGATTCGTTCTATTTATAGAGGATTTCTTCTGACAAAAGATGCTCGACAACAGGAAATGCTTCTTCCTATTTGTTTATGGGAAGTCTGAGGAGTGTAACAGGTGACCTACCAATACTGTACACACACTCACACACCCACCTCAATCAGTGCATGTGAATCAAGCCAGGGTTCTAAACCCAAACATTAACTCACGCACGTATTCCACTCACTAAAAATACAACAATAGCACAATGATTCTCTGATATAACGATTTCCTTCCAAGATGGTTTCCTGGTCAGCAGTTCTATCCGCTCCGTCAACTCCGTCTGCTCCATCAACCCCCCCATCCGATCCATATTCCCGACCAGGCCAAGCTCCTTCAACTCAAACAGCCATCTATTCATTCAGTATGGAGGATGTCCTCAATAGCTCAACAACATCCTGCAGCTGACTCGTGTGTGTATGTGTGTGGCTTTCTTAGGAATCTCTTTTATCCAATATTTATCTGTCTCTTCATGTTGTCAAATTTTTCCGAGTGCCTGTGTTCCTCCCCTGGGTCCTTGATGCACCATCTTAAAAATCTATTTGACTGAAAGTGTCTACTATGTGTTTATATTTTCGTCTGGGTTGAAGGTTTAAAAGTATAAAAAGTATTTTAGAAGTAGTATAACACTTTACGGTATAGAATAGAAATTTATAGTGTAGTGTAGCATGGTAGAGTATATGCTAGTATATGTTATAGTATTGTATAACAGAGTATAGTGTAGTGTGGTGCAGTATAATGTAGTGTATTCTAGTACAGCATATAATAGTATAACATAGCATCATAGAGTATGGTGTGTAGCATAGTATAATATATTATAGAATATATATGTATAGCAGGGGTCACCAACGTAGTGCCCGCGGGCACCAGGTAGCCCACAAGGACCACATGAGTAGCCCGCGAGCCTGTTCTAAAAATAGCTCACCATAGCTCCTCTTACCAGTGAGCTGCATCTAATTTTTTTTTGTCGCTATTCTTTTTTGAAAATCACACTTGAATTTGGTGTGAAATTGAAAATGACAATGTTAAAAAAAACTTTTAAAAATGTGTCATATTACATCAGAGCTAGCTGGTCTTCATGGCAACCTGTTAGTTTTTGGGAGTTTTACACTGGTTTCATGAAAAAAGACCACCGTTTGCACAAAGCTGTTTTTAACTCACTCCTCGTAGTGTGCTGCTAGGTGAGTAGTTAGCATGGTAGCTTGCATGGCATGCTAGTGTAATTCATTTTTTAAAAATTGTTAATGGCTAGTTAAAAATGTTGCAGAAGTGATCATTTGAAAATGTAAATACTTGAAGAGATTTATAGAAAAAGTGTTGCATATTGATATTCATCAATTTACGACCTTGTTAAATCATTGTTGATAATTATTGTGAGAAATCATTAACAGGATCAGTGTCTTCACATAGATTGATATCATTAATAATAACAACATATAATTAAAGGTAAATCGAGCAAATGTTTTATTTCAGAAGTTTGTATGAAACTGGTAGCTCTTTGCATTAATCGGTACCCAAGAAGTAGCTCTCAGTATCAAAAAGGTTGGTGACCCCTGATGAATAGTGAAGTGTAGTATGAGTGTGGTGTAGCATATTATACAGTACTGCAGAAAACCATATAAAATATATATTATAGTGCAGTGTAGCCTAGTGTAGCATATAATAGTATAGTGTTTTAGAATATAGTATAGTGGAACAGAGCATAGTATAGTAAGGTCCGGTAAAGTGTGGTGTAGCCTAGTGTAGCATATAATAGCATAAATCTATAGTGTAGTAAAGCACAGCACAGTATACTATATTATGGAATAGAAATGTGTAGTGTAGAGTAGTGTAATATGAGTAACATATTGCACAGTACTAGAGAATACTTGAAAAGTATAGCATACTGTATCGTAGTATAGTACAATACTTTGTGTTGCAGTAGTATAGTGCAGTATGGTACAGTGTAGAGTGGTATAGCCCAATACAGCATATAATAGTACAGCATTTCACAGTGTTGCGTAGTTCGTATAACAGTTTAATATCTTATAGAATAGGAATGTGTGATGTAATGTAGTGTGGTGTAGTATGAGTGTGATGTATCACATTATAAAATAGAAAAGTACAGTGTATTGTAGCATAATATATCATATAATAGAATCACATAGCAGTGTGTAGTGTAATATGATGAAGCATAGTGTAGTACAACATAGCATTGCAAAGTATCAAATGTAATGTGTAGTATGGTGTAGCATAGTATTGTATAGTACTGATACTGGGAAACTGCACAGAAGGTCAGAAGATTAAGTCTCAGTACCACCAAATTGCTACTGTTTGGCCCTTCAGCAAGGCCCTTAACCCTCAACCGCTAATCTTTATGAATGTGGTAAAAATGGTAAGTCACTCTGGACAAGGGCGTATGCCTTATCTCATAAATGTAAATGTTATTGTTGCAATAGTAACAGCTCTTTCTCAGGCAGGATATACATAAACCTATAAAAGTCTCAGGTTTAAAATGCACACTATGCAATAAAAGTCAGAGGTTAAGGCTATAGGTTTTCTGACGGCTTTCGGACAGAGAGGTTTATGCTTTATAGTTTCCCTTTAACATAACAAGCTGCATTTTAATTAATTTATTTTTTTCCCTATGAATCACAAGAAATACTGTTTATACCTGCTATAATATAATATATAAACAGATAAAACGCATGATATCACAGTTTAATAGGATTCTACTACTTTTCTTTCAGCTTCTCCCCTCAGGGGTCGCCACAGCAAATCATCTCTTTCCATCTATTGCTGTCCTCACCATCCTCTTGTCTAACACCAACTAACTTCATGTCCTCTTTCAATGCATCCATGTACCTTCTCTTTGGTCTTCCTCTAGGCCTCTTGCCTGGCGGTTCCAACCTCAGCATCTTTCTACCAA
>JAQNCB010000022.1:757032-773541 GCA_030068295.1 Euristhmus nudiceps | reverse complement strand
GTGTGTGTGTGTGTGTGTGTGTGTGTGTGTGTGTGTGTGTGTGTGTGTGTGTGTGTGTGTGTGTGTGTGTATAGTGTGTGTATGTGTGCGTGTATATATTCTTATATTTCAGGCAGTGTGTTCAACAATCAAGCCAAAGATATGCTGGGAGATCTGAGGGCTTCTCGTTTCTTCAGGGTGCTAAATGAGAACAGATCTACTTTTTAGGCAGTTACTGATAAAACAGTCAACATATTTTTGTTTCTATCATCTGACTGCATCTGATCTCTCATTGGTGACTGGAGGAAGATTAAGGGTTTAATGGTCTGTTTGAAGAGGCTATAGTCTGCCATCTTGTGGTCTCTTGTGTTACCTGTACATTTAAGTTTAAATTGTCATAATCAAGTTTTTTTTCTGTACAGTACTTTATTTTATGAAGTTGAGATCTGCTATGCATAGCTTGTATTAGCCTGTTTGAAAAGGGTGCCATTTGTAGTTTATTGATTTATCACAAGAGTACGAAATGCAAAGTATATATTGTAGTAGACAAGCTGCCCACCACTCATCAAGGGATTTAAATCTGACATGTCTGGAAAAACTTGTAGTCCACTTGTCTTTTTCTTTTCTACTACAACATGCATATATATATATATATATTCATTCATTTTTTGAACCACTTAATCCTAATTAGGGTCACGGGGAGGCTGGCGCCCATCTCAGATGACTCAGCTGAGTACACCCTGGACAGGTCGCCAGGCCATCTCAGGGCAGACTCACGCTGACTTCTTCGTGGCCTCGGCGCACACTGAGAGGTATGCCCCGCCCACCAGCTGTATTGTATTTTACTGGGCCATATAATCTGTGGTTAATTAGCATGCCACTGCTGGATTTTTGCGTTTTGTTTTTCTGTCTGAGTTTTCGGTCTCGGAGAAAAAAAAGACTGTTTTGTGCATTGGTATTTCTGCCTGCTGAATGTCAGTAAAGTTGCGTTCCAACCCTTCATGATTTCCCTGTCTTGTTGTGCCACGGAGACTGTGTGCAGTGTTTCGTTCGTTTTGACTTCAGTCACTGTTTTGTTAGAATACCCTCAATAAAGGTCTTTTTCTGTTTTCACTCATCGCCGTCTGCTCTGCTTGGTCTGCGAATGGATCCTAATCAGCATAGCCAGGTGGATTTTAGCATCCACCTTAACAATCCATTGTGTTTTCTGGTCTCTGTTTGGCATTTGAAAACAGCATCATTTTGGTTTTGCCAGCATTTAGAAGAAGCTTTATGTCTGAGAGCTGTTTCTGAATAATATCAAAGACAGCCTGCAGCTGATCTACAGCTTCCTTAATGGAGGGACCTGCACAACACATCACGGTATCATCCACATAAAAATGGAAATTAGCTCCACTCACATTGTATCCAATACTATTTATGTAGATGGAAAATAATAGCGGGCCTAAGACGGAACCCTGACGGAACCCATTTGTGACATTTAGACACTCAGAGGTAATTTCATTTAATTGCACACATTAAGACCTTTCTGAAAGATATTTCTCAAACCATCCTACTGCCTTGTCAGATATTCCAATACTAGTCAGTCTACGCTTTAGAATGTGATGGTCTACAGTATCGAAGGCCTTGGACAAATCGATGCACAACTCTGCCTTTAAATTATTAATAAAAAAATATGGTCAGGTGACATAAAAGGCAAAATGGTGACGTATGACAGGATTAATACAATATTTATTTTACAATACTATAGAAGAGATATCGGATCTTTGTAATGTAAATATATTTTAACTACAGACAGTTTATCTGTACGGACTTTTATTCTGGAAAGAACATATTGCATAAAAATAAATTCGGAATAAATTAAAATACATAATTCAAAGAAAAATGTACATTAATGTTAATGAATACTTAATGATTTGTTGATGTTATGTGTATATGGTATGCTGTATGAAAACTATTCATGTTCAGCAACTATTATATAAAAAGGTCCAATAAGCACATTATTATGTAGCAACAGGAATCAATTAGGATTATATCGACTTTATTGACTCAAATATTAGAAAATAAAATTATAAGATTATGAACTACGAGCTTGTTTTTTTCGTGACTGTCGTGTTCTTTCCTCTGGCTCGGAAAGTCAGAGTGACGTCACACCTACATGATAACTAATGACAACCCTCGAAAAGCACGCGCAGGATCTTTGTTGTCCAATCACAAACAGGGGAAGTGAAATCCAACGAGCTGGTTGGCTTCAAGTGGCGCGAAAATGACCACGTGAGCACAGACTTTGGCGCGAAAATCCCTCGCGCGTTCTCTCTCAGTGGGTTCGTGCAGCGTTGTATTCACAACTGAGGAGAAACTGTGTGTGGAGAACGGTTTTATTACTCAGTTATAACTTTGTAATAACAACCCGCTGTTAAAATGGACGTTGTGGAGCCTGCGGTGGAAAACGCCGGACAGATGATGAAGGACGAGTTAGCTGAGAAGTGTCAGAAGTTATTCCAGGCGTTCTTGGAAGAGTAAGTTTCCGTTCTTTGTGTTTGAAGTTCGCTGACTGTTATCAGGTGCATTGCGAGACAAGAAACAAAATGGCGTCTGAATGATTCTGGAGAAATGTGGATAAAGAAGGTTCCGTTTCATTACGCTGCGTGTTATATTTATGATTATTATTGATAATATTCTTAACCGTGTGGAAGACAGCCATCATCTAGGCCAAGACAATATGTTATTACAGCCCGTATATAAAAAAATAATGCTTGTTTAAAAAATAAACTATTAAAAACGTATTTAAATAAAAGTAATTTTACCTCAGACTCTCTTTGATCATCATTATTTTTAGTGTTATTTCAATTATTTAATTACTCATACATCACAACAGCAAAGCGACAGTATGGAGGGATCATCATTAATATCAGAACGATACTGAGCCCTTTATTGATTTTGTTAATCACCTAACTCTCTCAGGGTTGCAAGGAGGCCGGATCCTCTCTCAGCCAACTTTATTCATACACACACACATACACATATACACACACCTATAGATAACTTGGAAGTCAATTAGCCTATAAGGTGCATGTCTTTGAACTGTGGGAGGAAACCAGAACACCCGGAGGAAACTCGCAAAGATTGGTAGAACATGCAAACTACACACAGAAATGCCATCGCCAAACCCAGGACCTTGCTTAAACACGACATCACCATTCTGCCCAGGACCTTGTTGTGAGGTGGATGCGCTAACCACTACATTACCATGCCCTCTGTACAGAATGCATTTACCATATTTATATTCGACTTTGTTTATGGATGTGATTAAACCTGTAAATGCTTTATCACTCAAACCTTCTTCTTCTTCTTCTTCTCTGGCTTAATTCCCATTCCTGGGGTCGCCGGTGTGGACAAGTCTCTGCCATCTCGCCCTCTCCAAAAGATTTGTCCGCATCATAATTTGGTTTGGCAGTTTTATTAAGGCCGGATGCGCTTCCTGATGCCATCCACCGTTACCAGCGGTGGGCCTTGCCTTTACCTGAGGAGGCAGAACCTGCAAGGCAGCAGGTGGTTTGAACTTAGAGTTTTCCGTCTCCTATCCTGAATGCTGGCTAGGCTTATGGCCGGTCAGGACGCGGGCCGTACAAGAGACAAGGAGGACCAGGTCTACTAGTGGGGACATATCCCTAGCCAGGGGGCCCTTGCTGGGGTAAGGTGCGACCTCTCTTGCTTCCTGCGGCTGCAGTTTATCGTCATATCCAGGACCCTTATAACTTGATATAATGTTATAACTCCAAACCAATTTTCTTAATTGTGGATTCTGACTGGGTGGCACGGTGGAGCAGTGGGTTCGAGTCCTGGGGTCAGGTGTTTCTGTATGAAGTTTGCTTGTTTCCTCTGGGTAACTCCAGTTTTCTCCCACAATGCAAACACCGGCACATTAAGCTAATTGGCTGTTGTGTTGGATGCGAGTGTGAATGGTTACGTGTGTTTGTTCTGTGATGGACTTGGATGCTCTTCAGGGTGTATCCCACGTTCTCCCAGATCCGGCTAAGATAGGCTCTAGCCTCCCCATGACTCTAGTAGTAGCATAAAGTGGTTAAGCAAACAAATAAATGGATTCTGAGCTCCATCTCTGAAACAACGGCAAAGTTATAGACTCACTGGGTATCCTGTAACCCAAGGCGTCTGTGTCTAGATAAAATAATTATTTTAATGTTTTTAATATTATATAGATTTTACACTGATTAGAGACAAGAGGATGCGGAGGACAGGGATGGATGGAGCCGAATGATTCGCTGTGGCGACCCCTGAAGGGAGAAGCCGAAAGAAAAGTTGTAGTAGACACTGATTAGATACTGATAACCTCCTTTGAGAAGAAACCTGCAGTAATTATAATAATAATTAGAAATATGTTATTAAAAAAAGTAATTGTTGTTATAACTCTCAGAATGCATGGCATCATTAATCTTTGTAAATGTAAATAAATCCTTATATTTCAGGTTTCAGAACAGCGATGGTGAGGTGAGGTATTTGCGTGACGCAGAAGAGCTGATTCGACCGGAGCGCAACACGCTTCTGGTGAGCTTCACTGACCTGGAGGGATTTAACCAAGAACTGGCAACCATCATTCAGGAAGAGTTCTACAGGTATCAAGTTTATATTTATTTTATTTTTTTAAATTTTTATATTAAAGCACTACGTAACCAGCTGACGACCTGTTTATTTTTCCTACTCCTACCTGAAGAATTTACCCTTACCTTTGCCGTGCTGTGCGTAACTTTGCTCGGGATCATGGAAACGTTCCGATTACTAAGGAATTCTACGTGGCAATTCAGGATCTTCCGACCAGGCACAAGTACGGAGAACAGATCCATTTCTTAATAGTTTTAACTCTTGTCCATTGTGACGAGTGCTAATCGTGAACGTTCCTGTTCTGCAGGATCCGTGAGCTCACCACACTGCGCATCGGCTCTCTGGTGTGCATCAGCGGGCAGGTGGTGCGAACGCATCCAGTGCACCCTGAGCTTGTGAGCGGCACCTTCCTGTGTCTGGACTGCCAGAGCGGCATCAAAGACGTGGAGCAACAGTTTAAATACACGCAGCCCAGCATCTGCCGCAACCCTGTGTGCAACAACCGCCGCCGTTTCCTGCTCGACACCAACAAGTCAAAGTTCGTCGACTTCCAAAAGGTTTGGGATTAAACCGACCAGAAATATTTAAACAGTGATATAAACTAGAGCGATAACATGCTGCGGTGCTCATGCTGAGGTGTCGCCGTGGAAACCAGGTGCGCATCCAGGAGACACAGGCCGAGCTGCCGCGAGGTTCCATCCCACGGAGCATGGAGGTGATCCTGAGAGCTGAAGCAGTGGAGTCTGCACAGGCTGGAGATAAGTGTGACTTTATCGGCTGCCTCATTGTCGTGCCTGACGTGTCCCAGATCGCAACCCCAGGTACCCATATTTACACTCCGGCGCTTCCTTTTTATCCGATGTGAAAGTGTTTCCAAATTTAAGTGTTTCTGTCCAATAGAAAGCTCCTCGAAAGCAACGCAGTAGTGTTTATTTACATTAGGGTTCATTTGCATGTTTTAGGTGTCCGAGCGGAAACTAGCTCTCGAACAGCTGGGTCTCAGGGTTATGAGAACGAGGGTGTGCGTGGCCTTAAAGCACTGGGAGTTCGTGAACTGTCGTACAGGCTGGCTTTCCTGGCCTGCCATGTAGCGCCCACCAATCCCCGGGTAAGCTCTCATCTCTGCAGAAAATTATCTTTCAGTCCTGTAATGACGTTTACCAGAGAACCTCTTGTGTGGTGTGTGTAGTTTGGTGGGAAGGAGCTCCGTGATGAGGAGCAGACAGCCGAGAGCATTAAGAACCAGATGTCGGTGAAGGAGTGGGATAAAGTGTTTGAAATGAGCCAGGACAAGAACCTGTACCATAACCTGTGCACCAGCCTCTTCCCCACTATCCATGGTAAACACACACACACACACACACCCACAGAAGTTGACTACAAGGATTCCTTGATTCAAGGCAAAGAATCGATTCAAAAGAGTCCATCGAAGCCAAAGAATCTCCAAAGAATCGTTTCGGTGATAGCCTGTCTGAAAGCAAAGAGTCGACTCGTACGATTTTCTAATTCTAGGCATTGTGAAAACGGAATCATAGGCACTTGGACATTTTTAAAAAATAATTTCAAATGTACTTTTTTTAATATAGGGTGACAAAGGCATGTTATTTGGTCTTGGTTCCGTGAAAATTCGCATGTTGAGGCTCAAATTTGTCATTCACGTGAATCGTCTAAATCCAAGGACAAAAAATTGCGGGGGTTTGCTGTGTGCCGAGTCTCTAACCCGTGTTAATATTGCCTTATTAAACGACTTTTGCTTCGTGTGTCTTAAGCTGCCAAAACTAATAGAGCCAAAGAGACTACATACGATTGGTTGATGATTTTATGTTGCGTAATTTGATTGTTCGAGACGCAGTTTTAAGGCTCTAGTAAGCTAATGAGTGCGCACGTTAGTATGCAAACGTACAGTCCGCCATTTGTCTGTGGGATGCTAAAGGTAGATTTAAAATGAACATGATCCTTGAATTTATATAATACATTGAATAATGGCGAGAATTATTGATAGAAAAGTTGAGTCTACCTCATGTTAAAGTATTGACTAATCAAATGACTTTTTGCTTCATGCATGTCGAGTTGGCAAAACAATTGCCAAAAAGACTAAAAATGACTGGCTGATAATTAAAAATGGCAGCGCCCAGGTGGACTGCGGTGGCTTAGCTAAGTACCGGTCAATTAGTGAGAAACAACTCCGCTAGTTCGGACAATTTAAACAGTAATCGGCAGTGAAATTACTCCAATATAGTATACGACTGTCAGAAACTACTCAACTTATCAAAAAACGGTCCTGGACATGTAGATGTGACGGAACTGGAGCGGCTTCGCAGCCAGCATCCAGCGATCAACGATGCAGCATCTCGTACCAGTGGTGTCCACCAGCAGGGGAGACGGAGGCAGTATGACATAAGCAGGGGTGGGGCTGACAATTAAGCTAAAGGCTAACCCATTCAGAACACTGTTACCCTCTGTCCTTCGCTCCCTGGAAAATAAACTGGATCAGCTAAGGCTGTATGTAACAACCAAGTGGAAAATGAGGGACTGCTGCACCATTATTCCCACGGAGACCTGGCTATATCCATCCGTACCAGATGATGCTGTTAGCATGAAGGGGCTAACAACATTCAGGTCGGACAGAAGCAGCTCTCTCACTAGTAAATTATGGGGCGGCAGTGTTTATACTTCAATAACAATGCATGATGCGACAACGCAGAGGTGGTTTCAGGTCACTGCTCTCCTGATGTAGAGCTACTGACTACTATGTAGACCTTTTTATCTACCTCGGGAATTCACTATTATCATCATCACAGCAGTGTACATTCCCCCAGTGCAAGAAAGGGTGCTCAAGGAATGTGCTGACGAGTTGGCTTATTTTTTCTCTCATACAGACACTTTTGTGCCATATTACTGTGCATATATTTAATTATAATGCAACTAGATTGTGCTATATATCATTAATCTGCCATATAGATGTTCTATACATATATTTATTACATTTCTATTAACATTGTTCTTATTATTCCTGCAGTGCTTTGAGCCATTGCATAAAAATTTCTTTTTGATGTAAATCTAAGTGACAAAGTTTGATATTAGGCACCAAACGAAATCTTCCAGTGAAATTTGATGAAGCTATTGCAAAAGGGCTAGATACACAGGTGAATCGGGGTTTGTCCAAGTGCATACAAATCGGAAATGAAATTAAACAGAATCCAAGAGTCAACTCACTGATTCCTTGACTGAAAACCAAGAGGGGACTGTAAGGTTTTCCTGATTCTGAGCATTGGAATGTAGAATCATTGGATTCAACTCTTTGTTCTCAATGCCTAGAGTTGATTTGGAAATTACTCAATGTTGTCAGTGGCTGGAATCATGAAATTGACTCTCAGAATCAGGGAATCGACTGTTTGGAATCAAATTCAAACTCTGTCTGATGAAACATGAGCTGTGTAAATGAAGCATAAACTGAGCCTAGAGTTAATAAAAAAGAGTTTGTGTGTGTGTGTGTGTGTGTGTGTGTGTGTGTGTGTGTGTGTGTGTGTGTGTGTGCGTGCAGGCAATGACGAGGTGAAGCGTGGCATTCTGCTGATGCTCTTTGGTGGTGTTCCAAAGACCACCATGGAGGGCACATCCCTGAGGGGTGACATCAACGTGTGCATTGTGGGAGATCCCAGTACTGCCAAGAGCCAGTTTCTCAAGTAAGAATTCCACTGATGTTTTGGGTAATAGATTTGGGTAATTGATGTGATGGGATGATAAGAATTATATGGTGATAAATGTAATTATGATTACTGATGTGTTTATTTATTTATTGCAACCCAGACATTTTGAGCACACTCTGACCCTGTGGCTGTTTTTGGCTTAGGCACGTGGAGGAGTTCAGCCCGCGGGCCGTGTACACCAGCGGAAAAGCATCTAGCGCTGCAGGTCTCACCGCTGCTGTGGTCAGAGATGAAGAGTCACATGAGTTTGTTATTGAGGCTGGAGCTCTCATGCTTGCTGATAATGTAAATAATAATAATAATAGTAGTAGTAAAGCCTTTGATGATATAAACAATTTTTAATTGTTTGTAGCATTTATTAAGGATGGTGAGGGAATCTATGAAGCATTATTTATATAGTATTAGACATTAATGCATTATAAATGTAAAATTATGAGTTAATAGTCGAATAACATTGTCTGAGCTTAAATACTGTTTTTGTGTGTGTGTGCGCGTGTGTGTGTAGGGTGTGTGTTGCATTGACGAGTTTGATAAAATGGAGATGAGAGATCAGGTGGCCATCCATGAAGCCATGGAGCAACAGACCATCTCCATCACCAAAGCTGGAGTCAAGGTAAGGTTAAAGGTCAGCCTTCAACCAGAGTTTTCTATACATTAGAAACATAAGAGCAGGATATAAGGTTGCATCTTTCCTCGTAGGCCACACTGAATGCTCGGACCTCCATCTTGGCTGCAGCGAACCCCATCAGTGGCCGCTACGACCGCTCCAAATCTCTCAAACAGAACATCAACCTGACCGCACCCATCATGTCCCGCTTCGACCTCTTCTTTATCCTGGTAGACGACTGCAACGAGGTGTGTGTATATCTCAGACACCTTTAACCCGGCTTTGACTGATGGCACTGGAGACTCCTTCTACAAGAAAAAATAATATTTTGTCTTTTCCTCAGGTAACGGATTATGCCATAGCCAGTCGTATAGTGGACCTGCACTCTAGGATCGAGAGTTCTATCGAGCGTCTATACACTCTGGACGAGATTCGGAGATACCTGCTGTTTGCTCGCCAGTTTAAACCCAAGGTGAGGGCTGGTTAACCAAAAGATATAATATTACAGCGTTTCCCCGGCATATTAATTAAGAGGCGTGCCGCCTAGCTGTCATTTCAACCCGCCTCCCTTATATTTTGCAAAGTGCCGCCTCGCTGATTTAAAATTTCAATAAAAACTGTTTTTTTCTTTGAAAACACACAAGAAAAATTGTTAAACTCCACTCTATGTGGGGCTCCCGAGTGGCGCATCAACAAGGTGCATGACTATTAAGCCGGAGATCGCAGGTTTGAATCCTGTTTAATGCACACAGCCGTTCGTGACCGGGCATCCATGGGAGCTCATTGGCCGAGCTTTCACGAGAGGGAGGAACGGCGTACGCTCACTTCACTGTCACGCACAGCGATCACTGGGGCGGATAGCGCTTTCCCTCTGAGTGTGTTAGCCCATCCCCAAATACTAGTGGTGCCGCAGTTCGAAAAGAGGCGGGTGGCTGACATTGGAGGGGGGGTGTGCATTCTTTTGCCCCTCCCTGGTCGGTTCTGGTCGTGTAATAGGGAAGGCAATACCTGATGGGTGGGAACTGGATATGACTAAATTAGGGGAAAAATGGGGGAAAATCCAAAAAGAAAAAACTTAATTCGACTCAACCACGAGCAGAAACTAACATGTCACATTGATGTAAACTATGTGCATTCCTTTCTGCGCAAAGATCTATTTCCTGTGGCTCCATACGGTATCTCCCAGCATTACCGTAACTATTTAAATAGGAACTCGGTATTTGATCAGAAACGAATTGGTGTGCCATCTGGCGTTTCGAACAGGAACAGTCTGGTTTCAGCCCAGAGCCACGAGCTGTAAACTTTAGCGGCATCGTTCGATCTTTTGGAGAGCTTCCCACCAAATCAGTGGGATGGTGAATTGTATTTTTACTCACTTTGTTTTCAGTTTTTTTATATACCAGTCTTTGAAAGTATTGTTTTATATGAAACCGGTCTGTGGTGCAATATCCCCTATACACTGATATTAGGATTAGTGATGTCATGTATCGTAGAAATATCCTAAAATATCACAATGTTGTTCTTTTAATATATAATCGTCCTGCCCCCTCTTGTCCGTCATAACATGGAACATGTGTTCCGATCAGATCTCGAAAGAGTCAGAGGATTTTATTGTGGAACAGTACAAACGCCTGAGGCAGAGGGACGGCTCCGGGGTCACCAAATCAGCCTGGAGGATCACCGTGCGGCAGCTGGAGAGCATGATCCGCCTGTCCGAGAGCATGGCCCGCATGCACTGCTGTGACGAGGTGGGCGTCGCCTGCATCCTCCCACACCTTTTTCATTTCACCCATAATGCATTTTGCTCACATCTCCGGTTCATTCAGGTGCAGCCAAAACACGTGAAGGAGGCTTTCAGGCTGCTGAATAAGTCCATCATTCGGGTCGAGACGCCTGACATCAACCTGGACCAAGAGGAAGACGAGGCCATGGAGGAGGAAGAGGAGAACAACGAGAATGGTAAAGCTGAAGTGCGAATCACACACACACACTTCCACCTCACAGCAAGAAGCTCCTGGGTTCGAGTCCCAGGCTTGATGAGGGTACCTCTGTGTGCAGTTTGCATGTTCTCCCTGCGAGTTTCCTCCAGGGACTCTGGTTTCCTCCCACAGTCCAAGCACATGCACTTTAGGCCAGATGGCTAGCCCAGATTGCCCCTAGGTGTGTGTGTGTGTGTGTGTGTGTGTGTGTGTGTGTGTGTGTGTGTGTGTGTTGATCCTGCGATAGTGTAGTGAGTTGTTCAGGCTTCTCCCAGAGTCGGGTGTGATAGGCTCCAGCTGCCCTGCGACCCTAATAGGATTGAGTGAGTGAGTGAGTGAGATATACAGAACAATACGGGGTTTGCGCCCAAAGGTGATAAGGACTCGTTTATTTGCGTAGCACCATGATATGTGTCTCATTCCTCTGCCGTCTTTGCTCCAGGACAAGATGTTCCAAACGGAGACGTGGACGATTCGCCCGTGAACGGACATGCGAACATCAACGGAGTCGCTGGTGAGAACCACAGTGCTAAACCCTCTCTGCGTCTGTCCTTCTCCGAGTACAAGCGCATCTCTAACCTCATCGTGCTGCACCTGCGCCGCGCCGAGGAGGGTGAGATCTCTGAATTCTGATTGGTCAGAAGTTAGTGACTGGTTTATTTAATGGTGCTTTAAACGGAATTAAATTTCTATAACAGCAGCACAAGGAGTGGTTTTATTCTTGACTTGACTCTGTGTGTGTGTGTGTGTGTGTGTGTGTGTGTGTGTGTGTGTGTGCAGATGAGGATGAAGAAGCCCTGAAGAAGAGTGCGGTAGTGAATTGGTACCTGAAGGAGATCGAGTGTGAGATTGACTCAGAGTTGGAGCTCATCAATAAGAAGGCCGTGATCGAGAAGGTCATCTACAGACTCGTGAATTACGTAAGACGATCATCATTATTGATATCATAATTATTATTATTATTGTAAAAATATTATCATTGTTACTACCACTATTGTAATAATCTGCATTATTATCATATTATTATTTATTATTATTATAATCATCATCATAATCATCATTTATTTATTTGTTTATTTATTTTCTTGAGGACTTTGAAGGATGTCCTAAGCTCTGCCCACTTTTATAAAGAACTTAGCTTGCAGATCACCTTCATTCATGAGATATGCATTTAAATCTTTATTCCATTTATCATTAAAAATATATTTTTTTAATCACTTACAATTAATTGATTAATTTCAGATTTTATTACTAAACTATTTTAATGAAGGTATAGATTAAATAAATAAATAAATAAACCAGTTTCTGTAATCATCTTTTTCTCTGTTTTTCAGAAATCTTACATGGTCACGTTTTAGTTTTTTTTTTTTTTTTTTTTAAATAAACTATCCAGATGTACGAATGAACAGACACAACATGTGAAGGTTAAAGTGGCGCTGATCTTTTTCCTTCCTTTTTTCAGGATTACATCTTGATTGAGCTGTCACAGTCGGGTCTGAAGGGTTCCTCCAAGTCTAGCGCAGCCGAGACACAAGATGATGATGTCACACTGGTCGTGAATCCCAACTACACACTGGAGGATTAAACTTTCTAAAATGTTTCATGTTAAAAACCGCGTCCTGGTTGACTCGAAGTGGACCGAGGCGAGGGTCAGCACAGCTTTTGGGGTTTTCCTGAAGCATTCCTCCGAAGGTTTTTCTGGCTGTTTGGACTTGCGCTCGTGTGTGTGTGTGTGTGTGTGTGTGTGTGTGTATCTGTGGAGAAACACCCTCATGAAAAGAACCCTTTGTGAAAAACTTGTAAATATGTTTCCGGATTTTTGTTTCAAAGATGATTGTTACTAAGAATTTCGTTGCAAAAAAAAAAAATACACAGGCATTTTTTTTAATCATGTAGAGAGGACTCTGTATGGAAATCTTTTCATGTTGCATTTTTGTTAAAATGTTATAATAAATAAAAAATGCAATTTTTTCCCGGTGATGCTTCTTATACATCATCATCACTCACTCTTTTGCCAAGCCGCTTACTCCTATTAGGGTCACGGGGAGGCTGGAGCCTATTTCAGCTGTCACTCAGTGAAGGCAGGGTACACCTTGTACAGTTTTCCAGACTATTGCAGGGCAAAACACACACACACACACACACACACACACTTGGGAGCAGTTTAGAACAGCCAATTAGCCTAACGTGCATGTCTTTGGACTGTGGAAAAAAAACTGGAGTCCCTGGAGGAAACCCACACAAGCACAGGGAGAACATGTAAACCTCACCAAGCCCAGGACTTGAACCCATGACCTTCTTGCTGTTCTTTATTATTGTTATTCATTCATTCGTTTTCTGAATCGTTAATCCTAATTCGGGTCACGGGGAGGCTGATGGGCATCTCAGCCGACTCTGGGCGAAGGCGGGGTACTCCCTGGACAGCTCGCCAGGCCATCGTTGGGCAAAATGAACATTTCTTTATTATTGTTGTTAATAAACTTAAAAAGTTTTGAAATTGTTTTTTTACAACTTGGCCGAAGAGGGCGCTGCTATCACAAAGTACACAAACAGCACAAATCCGTTTTAATAATTAATACATAATACCATAACAGTATACAATAATTACAAACTTAAGTGTATTAATTGTAGAACTCATTTAATTATCTAATAAATGAAAACTGAACGTTAATACATATAATAATAAAAACGGAAAATAAATCTGTGACGTAAGTACCCGGATGTGCCGGAAAACAAAATGGCGGCGCCCTGTAGAAGCTTGCTGAGGTCGATCAGACAAGGTAATTACATGAAATTCTAAAGTTTTATGCACTTTAATTTGATTTCTTCACTAGTATACATGTTATGATGATTTTAATGTTGTAGGTATTCCATGCTATACGTTGTATGTGTCGGTTTGAATCCAGAATTATTAAAATGTATATTATTGTTTTAAGCTTCTGTGATAGTGCTGTGCGGTTTGATGTTAATTAAGTTATATGAATGAAGAGTTATTCGTTATATGTGAGTTGGAGGAGATTGAGATTTGTTTATGTTGTCTGTGTAGTAAATCAAGAGTATTTTGTAGCGACAGAATCGAGCCAGAGATCTGGACTAACCGGGAATCGTCTCTCAAGGGAACTGTTGATCCTGTTCCTCTTCTGTGTGACTTGGAATAATGTGATCATAAGTCATTACTCTTCTACAGCTGATTGATCACTTATTCACTCACTGACTCATTTCACAAACCACTTAAACCTACCAGAGGCATGGGGAGGCTGGAGCCTACCTGAGCCGACACTATGCGAGGGCAGGGTACACCCTGAGCAGATTCCCAGTCCATTGCAGGGCCAACAAACAAACAAACAAACAAACAAACAAACAAACACACACACACACACACACAAAAACCCACAAAAACCCACTCACACCTGGGGTAATTTGGATCAGTCAATCAAAGGTGCATGGATCCAGAGAGGGTTTCTTTAAGATGGGTAAAACCCTGGCTGTTTTGAACGCTGTTGATACATGACCAGATGTTATGGAGTTGGTGATGATAGTGGAGGAAACGGGAAGGTCTTGAGAGATAGTCTGGAGTGTTGTGGAAGGGATTGGATCCAGTGAGCAGGTGGCAGGATTGCATGATGAGATGACTTAGTGGATGTGTTCATTTGTGAAATTGGAATCTATGCTGTGTAGTATCGGCACTGGGGTGGGAGAAAATGCCTGACAGTAAATGACGGATTTGTCCAATCTTCCCAGCAAAGATGTCGGCAAAGTCTTCAGCGGTCCGGAAGGATGGGGCAGGTGGAACAGGTGGATTGAGTAAGGATGAAAATATGTTGTGGAGTTTGCGTGGGTCTTGTGTGGCAGTGTCCAGCTTTTCCTTGTAGAAAAAGACTACTTGGTTTGCAGAAATAAAATAAAACAAATGGGGTGTGGCCGATTTGATCTAACAGATGATGTATGCGTATCAATCAGCAGGTCTTCAGTGCTTTTCCAGCAGACATCTTTGGTTCAAGGCGACTCATGCACCAAGCTTGACGTGTTTCAGACCTCAGCTGTGTGTGTTCCAGCCACACTGCGGCAGCCCCAGTTTAGTAAACAGCACCAAGACCTACACAACAAAAACCACAAATCCTACAAATGACACAGCTGACCATGAGAAAAGAGCACAACAAGAAGAGGACGATTCTGGACCAGAGTACATTCCCAAGAGAAAAGCGAAAAACCCGATGAAAGTAATCGGATACGCGTGGTAAGTGTTCTCCACAACGTTCTGTAATGCCATGTGTGTAGTAGTGCAGTCTGTGATCAATATATGATCTTCTCTTATAGGATAGTTGGTCTTCCGGCTGGAATAATCGGGTTCATTTTGGCTAAAAGACAAGTGGATAAGAACCGGCTCCAGCAGCTGAAGATCCGTCAGAGGATGAAGAAATCCAACGAAGGAGAGTACGATCGAGAACGCTACAGAACTGCAGCGGGGACGCGATGACTGGATCCAGTGGTGTTTATTTGGATATGGGGTTCATGTTGGATTTTTCCTGTGTTTTAGTCTAATGGACTGCAGGAGGAAACCAGAGTACACTGAGGAAGCCTATGCTGATCCTGGGACTTGAACCCAGAATCTTCTTGCTGTGAGGTAGATGTGCTAACCACTACACCACTACCATAAATGCTAAATCAAATAAATTTCCTCACAAGTAATAAATCCTATCAACAACTGCACGTGTTATATCCTGCTAATATGTCCCTGTGAATGAGTGGTTACTATAGTAACGATAATGCTGTAGTCCAGGGGTCCCCAATCCCTGGTTGGTGGACCATTTGATACCGGTCCACAAACAAAATATTTCATGGTACAAATTATAGGGTTTTTTTTTTTTTCATTAGAGCTTCCGGATCTTATTTTGAAAAACGACTGTTTTCACCTTCACCTTACTGCTGCACTTGACTCTGTTGTATCATTTCACACATTAGCTAACCGCTGTTATAATTTTAAGCTAACCACAAGCTAGCCCTTGAATAAAAATGAGTCAAACCGGTCCGTGGAAACATTTTCATACATAAACTTGGTCCCTGGTGCAAAAAAGGTTGAGGACCCCTGCTGTAGTCTATATAATGATAATGAAGATATTTGTATTCCACATATATATGTATATATTGTTAATATTCACAAATATGAATTTGTAAAAAAAAACCCGTCATGTTCTGTAATTTGTCATAATTAAAGATCTTTTATTTACAAACTTCAGTATAATCACATTAAATGCCTGAAAATATTGTAGGAAGGTGCACATTTATTGGCACCATTTATTTAAAAAAAAGAAAACTGGCATGTACTATAAGAGCTGTAATAGTGATGCTGTAGGGCGAGCGAGATGGTGGCATCATATCAGTATTGTGATACTGGGAGTGTGTCAAAGAGTTTTAGATTCTAATAGCACCACTGATTTCATGGCTCTGAAAAATTCAATATAAATATTAGTATCACAATATGATTTTTTTTTTCCTGTTAGCACCCAGCCCTCTGAGAAAGTACAGAGTTTACATGTTAAGATGTCTTTGTATGGATTTATTGGGCAGCGGTGGCCTGGTGGTAAGGTGCTGGATTGCTGATCCCAGGGTTGGG
>JAQNCB010000022.1:641421-653284 GCA_030068295.1 Euristhmus nudiceps | reverse complement strand
CACACACACACACACACACACACACACACACACACACACACACACACACACACACACACACACACACACACTGACCCCCGGCTGCTGGCGCTGGATGCTCGTCTCTGCAGTGAGCCTTTGTGTTTATCCTGGTTCTTCATGATGGCATCATGCTTGTGTTTCAGTTCCAGTAGCTTTGCCCTCACCTCCTCATCCACACACACGTCTACACACACACACACACACACCATTGCTATGAGGTTTACCTTAATATATCCACAGAAGTAATATTGCATTTATTTTCTATCATAAAAGTTCATAAAAAATATCATGTAGAGAACTTGGAGGCACTACAGTTCTATTTGGGATTTGACCCCAAAAAAAGTCACTAAATAGGGAACATTTACTTAATTATAGAAGTGATTAAGAGTGTCTTATTCACCAAGAGGAGTTTCATCCAGGACAGATTTAGCATTTAGATCCGCACCATGAGCCACCAAGAGCTCCACCATTTGCACCTGCAGGATGGTACACACACACACACACACACACACACAAAATTTTACTTTGCCTGTTTGTTTCCATTTATCACCTTCATAGGCCAGAATTTCATCATTTAATAAATTAAACAAACACTCAAATTAATAAATAAAACACAGAAGTACTCAGTAGAAAGGGTCACTTGGTATGCCTCTGCTTTAGATCTTTGTAGTTCTTGCTTGACTTGTGATCCTAATCTTTGACTTCTATCTTCAAAACCTTTACCAGTTTAGAGATATTTAGCTGGTAAAAAAATCTGGTCCAAAACCACATAGGTATTCAGCCTGCAGAGTGTGCACAGGATTTATCCAAGATGACCTGATGTGAGCTTAACCTCATGTTCAAATCATGTTTGAAAGTGTAAAAGGGAAGGGGTGTGATAGGTTTGTGAGTCAGACATAAAAACTGGAGTTTCAGGAAAATCTCTGGATTGCATAATACTTACTGAGAACCAGCATTGGAATTATGTAATACAAGAACTACCTCCTCTGAATAACATTTTACCAAAAAAGGGCAATGAGAATGAAAATATAATACAAATACAAAAAAAAAAAAAACATATGTTTTTATGTCAGTTATATGTTATTATTCCAGTTATTCACTATAAACTGGGAAGGAACCTCTTTTTCCCTAGGACTCTTTACTTAACTAGTGCAGAGAGGATAAGGACACAAGGATTCCAGAGAATGGTTCTGGCTCCCTTACCTCTCACCCTTTACACTACAATTTTTTTTTAAACAGCACGTGAGTACTACCTGCATTTTTTTATTTGCATACTCTAATTATTAGCCCGATCAATGCAGGAAAAAACAAAGAGCCGGAGGTGGATTTCTGCAGTATAAAATACCACCCCCCAACACCACTGAACATCTTGCGAAGACATTGAGATGGTGACATGATACAAGTACCTGGGGGTTCACTTGGAAAAACTATTTGGGCTGGTCAGATAACACTGCTGCACTTTATAAAACAGCCCAAAGTAGGTTGCAACTGCTGAGACATCTCAGGTCTTTGGAGCACAGTGTGCACTCCTGAAGACATTCTACAATATTGTGAGAGCATCAGCCATTTTCTATGGGGAGAACTGCTGGGGCTACAGCGTCTCTGCTGCACACAGGAGGAAACTAGACAAGCCGAATAAAAATGGCAGTGCTGTCCTGGGAAACCTGCTTAATACAGTGGAGGTAGAGGGAGAAAGGAGGAAGATAGCAAAGCTTTCATGTTAGTGACCAAATCCCATCAAATAAAGGACGTAACAGTGTAAGGACTTAGCAGCTTCTTCACTGACCGGCTGCTTCAGCCAATCAGTCTGAAGGAGAGACATTGCAGGCCTTTCGTTACTGCTGCTGTTGGACTGTAATATCTGTACCCCTCCAGCAGACACAGCACAAGTGAGTGACAAGCAACCATGGAAAAATTAATAAACGCCAGCAAAATGAGCAAAGAGAAGCAAAATTTTCTCAAGCAATGCAAAGTGAGCAGGTGTGGAGTTCAGCTGAACTAAACTTTTATGTGAGCAAATTTGAGTGATAACCAAGAAGAGCTCAAAGTTACTGTTGATTGACAGATGCCACCAAATACTAAGTTCCCAAAAACATTTTCCGTACTTAAATAAAAAACACAGGTTTAATGATTCTGCATCATCATGGAAGAAGGGCTCGTTATTGCTGTGTGCTTTCGGACAGCACACAAAAAATTTACAAGGAACATAACTGGAAACCAGACGTTTGGGTCCATGTTGCCGAAATGATTGCATTATATTTATATTCCTTCAACTCTTCCCACTTCATGATGCATATATCTGTTTTATACTTGCTCTGTGTGTGGATTCCGCTTCACTTATTGCACTTTAAAATGTTCACCAACTATGCAAACCATCTTAGCTTATCTTTTCTTATCCTTACCTTACCTAACTTATAAGCAACATGAGTCCATAGGGGTTTTCGGCATGATAAGCAGTGTTGATCAGTGGAACCTAATCAAATAATCTTGAAGTTTAACTGCTTCATTGACCAGCAAAGCCATTGACCCTGGTTTTACTACTGCAGTCAGCTCTTTCTATCACAATCCACCCGATGGATAATCCTGACATTTTCCATTGAAGGTTCTGTTGTAAATGCAGAAGTTGTAGTACAACACTACTGCACATAAAATGAAGTGTAACACTTTGGACATCGGTCTAAGGACAATCGTTGATCACATGGTAAAGTTTGGGCTCATC
This sequence comes from Euristhmus nudiceps, assembly GCA_030068295.1. Lineage (NCBI taxonomy): Eukaryota > Metazoa > Chordata > Actinopteri > Siluriformes > Plotosidae > Euristhmus > Euristhmus nudiceps. The sequence goes on along the minus strand of JAQNCB010000022.1, from coordinate 650,544 downwards.
CTGTGTTAAGTAACCCTGGGTTTACACTGGGGCACGCTGTGTGAGATCGAATAGTGAAGATCTTGAGGGAACTTGGGGGGAAAATAATGATCACGACAGAATTTTCGCCATGATTATTACGATGTTTACCATTCGATGCCAATCATGATAAAACAGGGGAATCAAAGTAAAGTGCAGTATAGCTTAACAGAGCGTAACAGACCTAGAAACGCCGTCACAGGGGCTCTCCAAAAACTTGGAAACACGATTCCTTCAAGTTTCATCTCTTGGATGCACCTTGCCTCTTTTTAAAACCTCAATCGAGCTCCAGGTGTGGTCAGAAATCATGGAGCGCCACATTTTTTTTTGAATTGCAGAGATCATGGACACTGTGCCCAAGGGTAAACCCAGGACAAGTGTACGTCCTGTGATTGTAGGCATTATATACAAGTCAAGGTTTCAGTTCACTTTTAATTTTAGCAAATGCAGCATTTATCACATCAAGTACCCATATTCTGACTTCTCCATTCAGAACCACACATGTGATCTGTATGCTGAGTCGGGGGTATTTAACTTGGTACCCCCTCTGACAAGCAACAGTGCCTTGTTGAAAAGTTGTTAATGAGAAGTAGGATGGAGACGAAAGAGGTTGAATTTAACAATTATGATCAGGTCTCGTATAATAAATTTAATTCCTGTGATGAAAAGGATGAGAAGCTAACCAATCAGAGCATCAGGAACATCAGCTCAGGTGAAAAGAGACAAATCCCACAACACAGCATAGATTTATTCATAGAAATTGTTTTTTGTTCACATTTTTGGGCTGTGTTTTCTTACATCACTGCATTCTGAATTCTGCATTCATGAATTCTATAATCTGCCTGGAAAAAAGGGTTTTGTTTCAGTTCATAGAACAAGAGTTCTGAGATTTATGTCAATGTGTTTGTTGTTTAATACCTGTACTTTTACACTACTCTTTAGAACAGGAGCCTTTACAATGCTACCCAACTTGCTGACTTTTTGCTGCATGTTTTTGGTCTCATGGCCAAAATAATAAAGGTTGTTCCTAATTTACTGAATCGAGTAAAAACAATCTGGGTTAAATATAAGCCCATTCAGCACAGCCTTGTTTTATTTATACAGGATTTTCAAGATTGATGTTCAATTGTTGTAAATTAAAAGGGTAAAATAACTATGTCCAGATGGAAACACAGATCAGAGAACCAGTTCCAGGTACATTGTTGAATGTCATTGTGAATTAAATGAGAACACAATGCATCACTCATATGATCAGATTAGACCACTTCTGTCAATTATTTACTGGTGCATTACATTCTAATAAAATAATAATAATTACTGTCAAGTACTAGCACTCAATTGTTTGTCTATGTTATGGACAATTCATCATAAATTTAATTCATATGACATTTGATGCTCAGGCAGTTCAGATTATGTTGGTGTGATGCATTTAGCAGCCAGATGCGCCAGAGTTAGACAGGGAAAGTTTAAAAGACATCATTGCAGTCACTACTGTACATTATGAAAGCTTTTAACTACAGTAATGGATGGATAGATACTTTATTAATACCAGAGGGAAATTCAAATTTTTTTATTTTTTTCTATCTTGGATAGATATACAAGCTAGATATATGGTTCATTCTGGATATTTCGACTTCATTTGAAGACACCCAGTGCAGTGACAGCTGTCAGGACATCCCGAGGATGTTCATTCCACCACCTTGAAGCCAGAATAGAAAAGAGTTTAGATGCATTTTTTCCCCTTGTTTGAAGAAGGGAGCAGTCCAGCAGTGCTAGAGGATCTGAGAGAACGTGGTGTAGTGTGGGGTATATGTAAATGCTTTGAAGTAGGAAGGTGCAGGTCCATTTTTGGCGTTGTAGGCAAGCATTAGTATTTTACATCTAATGTGAGCAGCTACATGAAGCCAGTGCAGAGATCCTAGCAGTGGAGTGGTTGCATTCTGGACCAGTTGCAGAGGTCAAATAGCACTCAAGGTTAGACCTGCCAGGAGTGAGATGCAGTAGTCTAGTCTTGAGAGACAAGGGACTGAACAAGTATTTGAGTGGTCTTAGTGGAAAGAAATGGAGTAATCCTTCAGATTTTAAAAGAAGAGAAATTGACAATTGAGAAAGATTAGTCCTATGAGAAGAGGAGGACACACAATGGTCCATGGTTACTCGAAGGCTTCGCGTAGTGTCTGAAGGAGAGATCACAGAGTTTTCCCAAGAGATTTCAGTATCTTGATTTACAGATAAGCCAGCTGGGATGAACAGCAATTCAGTCTCTATGGGATTTCAGACAGGCATGCATGTACACACACATACATACATAATATGCACAAAATCTACAGTGCAAGTTTTAGGCACATGGAAGGGAATGGTGTAGAACAAACATTCCTTACATTTAAATATAAATAATGACATTAAATTAAAGATCTGTACATAACTACATAGTATCTCCCAGGTGTCTTACAGAACCAACCGCAGTGCTCCTGGAAATATTGACTGTCACACTTAATTCTTTATTTGCATGTAAATTTCAAGAGTCTTCATTGTATTTTTTTTTATCTGAAAATTGGTCTCCTATACGTAATATGCTGCATAGCATTTTTTAATGTAACATTTAATTTTGTGCTGAAAACTAATGTTTGGAAATCTAAAGTGTTTTTGTACTAACTTGCTAATATACAAATTATAAAATAAAAATCTATAGCAAAAGTTTATACTAAAAAAAGTATGGTGTCGAAAACTTTTGCACAGTAATATAAAATCACAATATAGAAAAATTCACCAAGTTGACTGTGACATTGATTGATATAGAATCCCATCCAGGAGGTTTCTGAGGGGGATCCATTTACCAAGTTTTGTGTCATTTCCTTTGAAAGTTAACATGAAAACAGGAACTGGAAAGTGTAATTCACCTTGAAACAAGGTCAAGGTTACCCATATAGAGTTCCACAACATTCAGCCCTGAGGGGAAAATTATACACCAAATTTCGTGATTGTTTGTCATTTCCTTCCATAGTTATTGCACTAACAAGTCATACAAATGGACGAACGGAACCCATTTCTATAGCTCCTGCTCCGCTCCCCTTAGTGACAGTGGGAGCTAAAAATGTTTCTTCATTTACATATCAAACAAACACAAATAATGCAAATTAACAGACTGTCTGAAGGTTTTATTTTATGAAAAAATGGTTGACTAGCAATTCCCAGTCTGCTTTTTTGTTGCCAGTGTGTCTGTGTCTTGTCTGTGACTTTATTAACATGAAGGTATCTGTCTCCTTCTCCTGTTTAGGAGGTAACACTTCAAGAATAAGATATTACAGACTTGCTGTCGTGGTTTTGATCGTGCTGTGTGTTTTCCTCGTCTCTGCCATCATAATTCTGTGGGTCAAGTTCAACAACTTGAAGACACACAACCCTGATTTACAGAGTTACAAGAGCAAACTCGAAAACCTGACTTCTCAAAGGAACCACATTCAGATCATGTACATGAATATGACTGTTGAGAAAGACCAGTTACAGGCCGGTTACAACAACCTGAGCATGGCAAGAGACCAGGACCAGGCAAAATGTAAGGAACTGGCCAATGAAACGGAGGAAATGAGCAAAAACTATAGCACTATGGCAAAACAGAAAGAGCAGTTACAGAACGAGAAGGATGAACTTGAAAATCGTTTGGAACTAATAAGTAAGTATTTGAGGTATGTTTTGGGTCATTGTCTTGCTGAAATACCCATGACCTCTGACGCAGACCCAGTTTTTTGACACTAGGCCCTACATTGCGGCTCAAAACATTTTGGTAGTCTCCAGATTTCATGACTCCTTGCACACTGTCAAGACACCCAGTGCCGGAGGCAACAAAAGAACCCCAAAACATCATTGAACCTCCACCATGTTTGACTGTAGGCACGGTGTTCTTTTCTTTGTAGGCCTCATTCTTTTTTCTGTAAACAGTAGAATGACATGCTTTCCCAAAAAGCTCCATCTTAGTCTTCTCTGTCCACAAAACGTTCTCCCAGAAGGATTGTGGCTTACCCAGGTAAGATGAGACAAAGGTAGAGCTTTATACACATAAATTATATACATACACACAGTTGAACCTCGCTCGGATGGACCAAAAGGGTGGACGGGGTGTCCGGATGAGTGAAGTGTTTTTTTGTTTTTGTTTTTTTTTTTCGGGGGTTGGGTCTGTACACCATACTGAACACTGTACAAGTAAAATCACCTCAAAGTTCTGTAAAAGCACAGTAGTACTGAACATTTAACACCCAATTAACATTTAAATAATACATTTATATTGTACCTGCACAGTAAATACATGTAATACATAGTACAGTAATTCATTTAACTGGCGCCTGAAATGCTCAACAGCACCGCCGTTTAGCACTACCGGCTTCGCTGTGCTCCACCTTATCATATATACAGTGACTATTTCTAAACCGCCACAACCAACCTGTGGAAGCCTTTACAGTTTATTCCAATGTGGCGAGCAAGCTTATCGGCGGCGGGCATTCTCTCCACACCGCGCACTTTCATGATTACGAACACAAATATTACTACACACTTCTTCTTCCGCTATACTTGATCTTAGAATCGTTCCAATGAGAGCTGGAGGTCATGGACTGATGAAGCAAAAAGGACATCATTTGCAAAGAGCAGAGATGAGATCCTATGAACACCAAACCAGAACCCCGTAACACCGAGGCTGCACCTGGAAATTCTGTCCATAAAAATTATGAGCAGAATCGGTGACAAAGGACAGCCTTGGCGGACTCCAACTCTCACCGGAAACAAATTTGGCCTGTTACAAATGTGGACCAAGCTCTGGCTCCGGTGATACAGAGACCAAATGGCCTGTAGCAATGGGACCGGTACACTGTACTCCCAGAGCACACCACACAAGATAGCCTGAGGGACACGGACGAAAGCTTTCTCTAAATCCACAAAACGTATGTGGACAGATTGGGCAGACTTCCATGCCCCCTCCATGATCCAGTAGAGTGTACAGAGCCAGATGAGGGTGCCATGGCCGGGACGAAAACTACATTGTTCCTCCTGAATCTGAGGTTCTCCCATCGGTCGGATCCTCCTCTCCAGTACTCTTGCATAGACTTTCCCGGGTTGGCTGAGGAGTGTGATTCTACAATAATTAGAACACACCCTCCGGTCCCCCTTTTTAAAAACAGGGACTACACCACCCTGGTTTGGCAATCCTAGAGGTATGGCCCCTGAAGACCACACAATGTTGCAGGCATGTGTCAACCAAGACAATCCTACAACATTCAGAGCCCTTAGATATTCAGGGCGGATCTCATCCACCCCTGGAGGCCGACCACAAAGGAGCTTTTTGACCACCTTGGCAACCTCAGCCTTGGTGATGGTGGACCCCTCCCATCACCAAGGTCTTCCTCCTCCATGTAGGGCATGGTGGTGGGATTGAAGCAGTCCTTGAAGTATTCCTTCCACCTCCCGACAACATCCCCAGTCGAGGTGAGCAGCTCCCCACTTCCACTGTAAGCAGGATTTGTGGAGAACTGCTTCCCCTTGCTGAGGCGTCGGATGGTGGTCCAGAAATTTTTTGAGGCCAACCGATAGTCGCTTTCCAGGCCCTCACCGAACTCTTTCCACAGCCGAGATTTTGCATCAGTGATGGCTCGGGCTACAGAACATTTGGCCTGCTGATATCTGTCTGCTGCCTCGGGAGTCCCACAGGCCAGTAAGACCCGATAGACTTCCTTCAGCTGGATGGCCCCCTCACCACAGGTGTTCACCACTGGGTTCGGGGGTTACCACCACGAAAGGCACCGATGACCCTCTGGCCACAGCTATGGGCTGCTGCCTCAATAATGGAGGCACGAAACATGACCCATTCAGATTCCATGTCCCCAGTACATGTGGCCACAAGTCCGGTGACAACTACAAAGCCGATCATCGAACTGCGGTCAAGGGTGTCCTGCTGCCAAGTGCACTTATGGACACCCTTATGTTCGTACAATCTAATAACGTCTGAAGCCTTGATTTAGATGACTGGATGGTCAGGTGGGCATGATTAGGGTTGGAGCGAACATATTCAGGAAGGTAGCTCTCCAGGAGCAGGATTGAGCACCCCTGAGATGAATGCTGAAAATTCTTTAGAAGTGCTTCTGGCTCACTTTGCAATTAAATCTGTATAATTTCCGTGTTATCAGTTGCAGAGGCCAAACTGGGATGGATCTACTTTAATTACAGTTTATACTTCCTCTCTACTGAAGTAAAAAGCTGGACTGATGCCAGAGAGGACTGCATAAAGAAGGGATTAGATCTTATGACCATCAAGACCAAAGAGAAACAAGTAAGAGAGAATGAAAGTGAAACAATGCACTTGAGCGGTTTCACAATGTGATTTTCTCTTCACAGGAGTTCTTTATTAAAAAGCTGGCCAACGATAATGCTTGGATTGGACTGCATGACAGAGTTACTGAGGGCAAGTGGAAATGGGTGGATGGTACCGAACTGGGCAATATAAAGTAAACAAAAGTTTAACTTTGCACAGACACTATAGCTATAGAACATATGCATCTATGCTGTATTCAATGTCTTGCTCCTAATAATATACAAATTCTCTCAAATAAGAAATAAGAGAGATGAACTTTTTCTTGCTTTTAAATCATGAAAACTGCTAATGAATTCTTGCATTAAAAATAAGGGTAATGATGGAGAGTTTTAATTTAGGTGTAAAATAGAACTCATGGAACTTGTTACTGATTTTTAAATCTTCTTCAAACCTTAATAAAGTGTGTCAATGATTCTGATCAGTCGCCGATTCGGTGCCTCTGGATTTTAGGTTCTGGTCGCCGGGGGAACCCAATAATGCAAATAATGAGGACTGTGTTGAGCTTTGGAGTTTGAAGAATAAAAAGGGTTGGAATGATGGGCCATGCAACAACAAAGCGAGATGGATCTGTGAAAAACCGGTTTCTTGGTGGTAAGCTGAGAAATTAAATTAAAAAACATGTTTAATGATGTAATAAAGCAACACTGATTCAGTCTCTCCATGCTGTATTCGCAGATTCAATCCATCGTCTGTCAGCAGCGATCACCACGTACTAACCACAAAAAACCCCCAGCACTGTATGTAGGTATTATTTAGGTAGTGCCATTAAGCCTCAATATTAACTATGGCTAATAGCTTATTTTATTAAACAAACTCTTTCATTTAAACAGGGATTATATCTAACTATTTAGCTAGCACCAGTTACTTTAGGCAATCATCCAAATCATTCAGATACATGGCAACATCCACAGGTAATGCTTGCAAAACACATCAGTGAACTCCATCTGACTACTGATGCTAGCTGAAGATCTTGACATGGATCTGATTGATTTTATGCTTTGTGTTGCTGCCACCTGATTAGGTGGTTGGATATGTTCAAATAAAGTACAGAAGAAATGTTTCTTTAAAGAAAACCATGGAAACTCTGGTGAAACACTAAGCCAGCTATTGAGAGTCAAAACTTTGTTTTGCTCATTTACCGGGGTGAAAACTGTACACTGTAATTTTTTTTACAACTATGTAGACAAAATAAAAACATTGGTGCACATTCTTTAATACTCAATTAAACTGTAGTAATAGAGTAACGGTAGTAGAGACAACACAAATATGTCCATAGTGAAATTTTATTTCAATGCTTTAAAAATAACAATGTTCACCTGTACTGTGCATCTTTCCTCAATAATTTCACCAAGTTAATCTAAAGGTAACTGATTTTCTTTGTGAATATGAACTGCCTGCATAATTGTACCTAACTAGGCTTTTTATGCACTTCATGTACTCCACTAATCTAATTAGCCTGGTAGTTCTGAGTGTCATTTTTAAACAGCAATACCTGTAACCAATAACAGCGTGTTATGGACTTTTATGCTGAAATTTTGTTTATTTACATTTTTAAGTGGAGAAAATGTATGTTATATATCAAAATAAATCTATCCTAGCCTTCATCCATCTTTTCTCATGTACCTTTTTACATTTTGTTTTCTTCTTTTAAAATGTTTTTAATCATTATTCTTTCATCTTACTTTACAACATGGGAAAAAATATATAAAACATGATTAAAAAAAATTAATGACCTCTGCACAAATGGCTAAAAAAACACATTATGAGCAATATAGCATGAATTGGGTCCAAGCTTGCCAAACAATCCACAACCCAAGAGCACATGAATGGAATACAAGGCCAACCAGGAGGTCCACTGCCGCTGTTTCAAGGTTAGAAGGTGTTTATAAAGCAAAATTACGAGACGGCCATGTGGATGCCAGCATGCTTATTATAGTACCGCCGTATGGCTGAATAATTTCATATTAGTTACACAGCATCTATTTGCAATTACAAAAGAGCCTGTAAAGTTTCATGACGATCAGTGTTTACAATTGCCAGCTATGGACTGCTGAAATTTGATCAGCTGTTTGGCAGGTATTTTGGTGAGCTGGTGAATTATCATTTAAGCCTTACGTAGTCAAATGTTGACAGGTATACAATAAGCATACACAATTTAAATTTTTGGATCAAATGGTTCTTGTAATACTAGCTAGTGCTGGTTGCACCCTGATAGAACTTATCGAAATCTGGTGTGCATCCTCAGAGTCGTGTGTAGATTGTATGCATCAAATTTCATGAAATTTGGACAAATAGAATGCAACATATTGGCTGTAGAGTATATATAGGCCCCACTATAAACTTTGGTTGATATACAACTTTGAAACATGCAAGCTCTTCACAAGTTCATTTTAAATTCAATTTCAGTTTTTTTTAATGACAGGAAAAAATAGCAGCGTTTCAGGAGCTTCCAGGGAATCAGAGAGAAAACATCTTTCTGATTATTTATCTCTTACAGTTCCAGCTGAGCAAAAAATATAAATCTACTTGTTCTAATACTACCTGTTGGTGGACATTTTACATGTTTGATGTCAGGCGACCATAATGGTTGCTACATAACTTGTACAAACTAGATTGTAGTAATACCTTTCATTTAGGGCAGAAAAAGAAAAAAATAAATCAAACAATAGGGACCCATAACTGTTTATTTGTGTGTATATATATTCATTCATTCATTTTCTGAACCGCTTAATCCTAATTAGGGTCGC
>JAQNCB010000022.1:623844-634947 GCA_030068295.1 Euristhmus nudiceps | reverse complement strand
CACACACGCGCACACACACACACACACACAAAAAATAGGCTGATCCATGAATCGCCTTAGTAGTACCAAACACATCATTTCTTGATTATGGACTTTACTGTGCTCCTGGAGATTTATAAAACCTTTAAAAATGTTTGTATCCATTTCCTGACTTGTGCCTGTCTATAACGTTACCCCAGAACTCTTGACAATGCCTTGAAGTGGAAGTCGATTAGCATGCTGAGCAATGAAGGTGATTAGTTACACCTGATTGAGTTTATAAGCTGGGAGGGGTAATCATTTAACCATCTCAGGGATTTTTTGTTGTTGTTGTCGTCGTCTGAACTTCTGCTATAATATACATTTTGATTTGATGGTTACAAGTTACACTGAATAAATACATCTGATTAAAATATTTTTGTATGTCTTCATGTCAGGCTGGGGGGAAAAAAAGAAAATTTGAATATTTCGAAGCAGGTATTTCTTTTCTATAACAGTGGTAAATAAGTTTTAAAATATGAATCAAGGTTTCAGTTCACTTTTGATTATAGCAAACGCAGCATTTTTCATAAGTACCCACAACCGGACTTCTCCATTCAGAGCTTTGCACGTGATCTATACACTGACTCAGGGGTATTTAGCCTGGTACACCCTCTGACAACACCGTGTTGAATCGTGTTACTGAAAAGCAGGATGGATACGAAACGTATCAAATTTAGCAATTTTAACCTGGTTTCATACAACAGGTTTGATTCCAGTGAAGAAAATGATGACAGGGATGAGAACAAGCTGGCCAACCAGAGAATCTGGAACATCAGCTCAGGTGAAAACACAAATCCCACAACACAGGCTTATTCAAACTAATTATTTCTGTACACATTTCGGTTTGTGTTTTTCTCATTGTGCTGCTGAATTCTTGAATCTAACTGGATAAAACAATGGAAACGATAGAAAAAAGGAGTTCTGACTGTAGTGCTGACTGTAGCTTTAAATTCCAGGTTTTTATTAATGTGCTTGTTTTAATACATTATTATTTCTGTGGTAACGGTGTATTGACAAGGACATGCACATCACTTCACATGAAAAATAAAAATAAGAGGATTAAAAAAAAGAATAAACGAAAACATTGAAATTAATCAGATGGTGATTTTTTTCTGTGAGGGGATTTTATTTATTTACTGATTTATTAATTTTTTTGGGGGGGTGGGGGGGAATCAGGCATGTAAACGTTTGACCATAATAACTCCAAATTATGAATAGACTTCAATGAAATCTTAACTTCATGTGGGTCTTGGGCCAATGAAGAACTGAAGAAATTTTGGGCATGATCCAGATTTGGATCAAGGAGGATTTTGATGGAATTTTTTTTTTAAACATGGCGCAATAAGACAACGAGGCGGCAATCACCCAGAATGTCCCAAGAGTAGAAATGTACAGTTCTGAAATTATGGATCGGTTTGGGTTTCAGGTTGGTTCCCAGCCTGCAAGCCATTTTTTCGGTTTCAGTTGCATTACTACAAACAGTTCTGTAAACAACTACACAAAATAAGGTGTAAAAGAAATAAGAGGAGACAATAAGATTACATTTCCAACAGCATCGAGTTTGATCACTGTTGGCACAGGCTGGGTTACACTCAACAGATAGCACAAACGGCCATGTTAAGTTATGATCAATAAACAATAACATGGGTAACTATAGATTATTCACTGTTGTTGTAGTTAAACTCTCCCTTTCCTTTCCAAAAGCACAGCTAGACTCCCCCCTCCGTCTGGTGACAGTAACCCAGTTTGTACCAACAGCGATCAACATGAAAACCATTTAAACTGGAACACCATCTAGAACTGGGGGGTTATTTTGTTTGATTTTTCATATGTGAAATGTTTTATAAGTACAACCAAAACCAAAGTGATATTTTGGGAACCAGTCCATCTCCAGCCAAGAGTAAAACATACAAAGATCAAAAATGATTGCACAACATGCCAAATGGGTGGACCATAATCATCTGCCATTATGATCTATATAAAGGATAGATTGCACAACCTTGATGGAGGTCTGCACTGTTTGAGTGCATTTCTAGTCATGATATGCATACTTGCATCATAAACAACATCTGTACCAAAGGTGTACCTGATAGGGACAAGGTATATGACTAATAAAGTGTCTATGTCTGTGTCTCTTTCTCCTGTTTAGGAAGTAACATTTCTGGAAACAGATTTTACAGACTTGCTATAGTGGTTTTGACCCTGCTGTGTGTTTTGCTCATTTGTGCTGTCACGGTGCTGTGGGTCAAGTTCAACAACCTGAATACACACAACACAGAGTTACAGAGTTACAACAGCAAACTCGAAAACATGACTTCTGAGAGGAACCATACTTTGTTCAATAAACTAACTCTTGAGAGAGACCGGTTACAAACCAGCTACAACAACATGACTGCTAAAAATGACCAGTTACAGATCAGATACAACAACCTGACAGCTGAGAGAGACCAGCTACACGCCAACTACAAGAATCTGACTGTTGAGAAAGATCAGTTACAGATCAGCAACAAAGAGCTGACTACTGAAAGAGACCAACTGGAGACAAGCAATAAACTTCTGACTGTTGAGAGAGACCGATTACAGACTAGCTACAACAACCTGACTGTTGAAAAAGATCAGTTACAAGCCAGCAACAAAATCCTGGCTGTTGAGAAAAACTGGTTAGAGACAAGCTATAATAACCTGACCATTGAGAGAGATGACTTGATGAACAACAACAAAATTCTGACAGCTGAGAAAGACAGATTACAGACCAGCTACAACAACCTGACAAATGAGAGAGACCGGTTACAGGCCAGTTACAACAACCTGACCATTTCAGACCAGGACCAGGCAAAATGTAAGGACCTGGCTAACGAAATTGAGAAACTATACACAAACTACAGCACCACAGCAAAACAGAAAGACCAGTTACAAAAGGAGAAAGATGAAGTTCAGAACCGTTTGGAACAGATACGTAAGTAAATATATATAAATGATAATCACAATGTATGCTGTTAGAAGTATAAGAACAAAAGCTAATCAAGAGGTAACAAATTTGTAGTCAAATCAATAAAAACCCAATTTGACAAATTAAAAAAACAACACCACTCAAACAGTTTGAATTTGGTATTCACAAGATGCACGTGCTCATGCAAACCATGCTTCAGAAAAACCTCCCAGAAGTAAGAATTTTTGATTTGCCTAAGAAGTTCTTAACACAGCGTTCCCTCATTTGCGGGAAAATGAATTTCCACGTTATCAAGATAACCTATAGGATGTCCAGGCCTGTCCATCACTTGAACTTCAGCAAAAGCTTAGTGATGCAGGAGGACAATAACATCCTAATCAAAGTAAATCTATGACCGAATGAATTTTTTAAAAAATAGAAAGAAAACATGTCTTTTGGAGTAGCCAAGGCAGAGCCCAGCCCTTAACCCAAAAGAGAAACATTCAAATCAGATATCCTAAGAATATACTTGAACTGACATTTCTGTACAAAAAATATGTTCGAGAAACACCGCCTTGGAAGAGTTCAAGTATGTCAGGGTCTTATTCATAAGTGAGGGAAGGATGGAACAGGAGATCGACGGGTGGTTCAGTGCAGCCTCTGCTTTAAAAGCGGAGCTTGTACTGGTCTGTCATGGTGAAGAGGGAGCTGAGGCAATAGACAAACCTCTCAATTTACCAGTCGATCTATGTTCCAACCCTCACCTATGGTAACGAGCTTTAGGTAGTGACCTAAAGAACAAGATCGTGTGTACAGGCGGCTGAAATGAGCTTCCTTTGCAGGGTGGCGGGGTTCTCTCTTAGAGATAGGGTGAGAAGCTCAGCCATCCAGGAGTAGCTCGGTGCAGAACCACTGCTCCTCTGTATTTAGAGGAGCCAGTTGAGGTGGCTCCTCTCTGCTTAGAATGCCTCCTGAACAGCTTCCTTGTGTGGTGTTTTGGGCATGTCCAACGGGGAAGAGACCCTGGTGTTGACCCAGGACATGCTGTAGAGACGATGTTTCTCGGCTGAATTCAACTGAAGAGTTTTGCCGAGTTAGCAATCAAAAAACTTGGAGGAAACCCATGCAAGCACGGATTCTCACTCTTGCTTTACACAGTCCATGCAAGAAGTAAAATCCACAGGCACAATCAGTTACTCCTGCCAACTTTCTCACGGGCACTATTTTTTTTTTCCATTCCTGCCATAAGTTCAGCAGGCAACCAATCCATTCCAGGAAATGGGCGCGATCACGTGGTGCCTATAGATGCCCGTAAACTTGTCCTTGCATTAGGTGAGAGCATGACTTTCAAGACCTTTTCACGCTCAGTGGATGAAATGCACCACCTACACCATCATTTCTTTATTCACTATCCTGCTGTAGTCCTGCCCTTGCTTTAGTTACTTACTATTTTTGTAGTTTTGAGTCAATTCTGTGCTAAGTGGGTCTGCGCTGTTGCTTTCGCCTGAGTCGCCGCGGGCAGCGCGCAGACATTGACTGAACAACTAAATGGGTGAGCGAGTAGACTTGGGTCTAAACATCCACTCGGAGCAGGTTCACATTAAATTATTTTATCTTATCACATTTTTTTTATTTATAAAAATATAGACAATATAAGCTTTCTTTTTATATGAAAATTACTTTATTTCACATACATTTAGTCATTCTCTAACATGAATGAAAACCTTAAACTGGTATTTTAACCACTTCAACCCTTGCGGTACCTAATTATATAATAACATGGAAGCATATTGAACAAACAAGCAGTGATGGCGTGCATGTATGACGTTCACCAGCATTGATGGAGACCAGATATTTCCGCGAAATGAATCACGTTGCTTGGAAACAGCAGGCATGACTGCGACAGTTCTATTCTTATTGGCAGGTGGCATGTACATCTAAAGTGATTGGCGGGTGATATACATCGCACTTGCAAGGCCAAGTCTGCGAGCATTTCCTGGCATACTTTGCCTACAGCAAGACGATTCCTGGGTTTAATGCCTGTGAATGGCGAGGGAGAAATTTGCATGTTCTCCCCGTGTTTGCATGGGTTTCCTCCTACGGTCCAAAAACATGAACATTAGGGCAACTGACTTATTATAAGCTGCCCCTAGGTGTGAATCGAAGTTTGTCCTGAAGAACAGGTTATGCAGCGGGCTTGCAACCCTCTCAGGTAAAACCACACATTGCAAGGAAAAACACAGAAATGGTTAAATTCCTCATGGCTGTGAGAAAACAAAACAAAACAAAAACAAAAAAAACAAAACAAAAAAAAACAAACAAAAAAAAAAAAAAGTCATTTTATTGACGATCGCTCATTGTGAGTAAAGCTAAAGTGAAGACTGGTAGTGGGTGGGATCAGTCAACGGGTGACAATTATTCAGAAGCAGGTCCGAGTAGCAATTTTATGAAATCTATATTCTTTCTGTGTTGCCAGTTGCAGAAGCGAAACTGGGATGGGTCTACTTTAACTCCAGTTTATACTACTTCTCTACTGAGGAAAAAAGCTGGATTGATGCCAGACAAGATTGCAGAAAGAGGGGAAAAGATCTTGCGACCATCAAGACCAAAGAGAAACAAGTAAAGAGTATAAAAGTGAAAGCGAAACTGTTCACTTGAGTGGTTTCACATTGTGATTTTCTCTTCACAGGAGTTCCTTGTTGAAAGGCTTGGCAACAGTAAGGCTTGGATTGGCTTACATGACAAAGTTACTGAGGGCATTTGGAAATGGGTGGATGGTACCGTACTGTCTACGACCACGTAAGAAATTTTACTTAATTCTTGATGCACGGAATTCATAGTTCAGCTTTGTACATGCAAGGAAAAACTGCAACCACTTTATCCCATCTCTTACTACTCAGAATATGTCGATTTTCGTTCAAGTAAGAAATAAATAAAAAAAAAAATTTAACTATGCTCGGCTTCCAAATCACACAACCTCAATTCTAAAAAAAAAAAAAAAAAAAAAAAAAAAAAGTGCAAAATATAAATAAATTGCCATAAAAATTTGAAAATATCAAAGGTTTATCATCATCATCATCATCATCATCATCATCATCATCATCATCATCTGCTTGATCCTGGATTGTCTGCTCCAGGTGAGACACACCCGTAGCACAGCCGGCGGACATACGCCTACACCCGGCGGCTAATCCGCCGGGTGTAGGTGTAGGCAGACTCTTACTGGGAGTCTGCTCCCGGTAAGACACACCCGTAGCACAGCCGGCGGACATCCGACGGACATACGCCTACACCCGGCGGTTAATCCAGCGCATACGTGAACAGCCGTGGCAGACACGTGGTGTGTGAAGTCGTTGGGTCCACCACGGCTCCATGCCGGGTGTGCAGGGATGCGTCACGGATGGGTTCACGGCTGTGACAGGTGTACCAGGTATGAGGTACGTATGCGACGGATAGTGCCGGCTGATTGGTGGATACCACGTATGATCCGACAAGTGCACTACGGCTTGAGGACGGGTCCACTACGGTTTGGAGGTAGTATAAATAGGAGTGCGCTAGCCCAGAGAAGTCATTCGTATCTCTGCTTTCGACGAGATCACATCGACGTGTACGACAACATATTATATTACATATATAATATATTATTATATATGCGACTGGCCACAGTCGTGTTGTATCCTTCGGACCAGCTGTCATAGTCGGCGGACAGTTGCCGTATTAGCTGTCCTTGCCGATGAGTCCCTAGAGACATCCCTACAGTACTCCTTGTAACCGCCGACTGATCCGTACAACCCGACAGAGCTTCCGTCACAGCAGGGCCTAACCCCTGCTCATCTGCACCGAATTCGGCGGATCACCCGCTTGACAGTCGCCGGGCAGTCGGCAGACATCCTGCACACCCGGCCACTCACCAGTGCACTGCATTTTTCCCGTCGCATCCGCCAGCAATCCGCCAAATTACGTTCCGCCCCGCATCTGCCATATTATACCTGTATGTGGGAAGGCCGCTTAAGCAAGGAGGTCCAGACGTCCCTCTACCCGGCCCCTTCCTCCAGCTCTTCCTGGGGGACACCGAGGCATTCCCCGACCAGCCGAGAGACATAGTCCCTCCAGCGTGTTCTAGGTCGAATCCCCGGGGTCTCTTCCCAGTCGAGCATACCCGAAACACCTCACCAGGGAGTCGTTCTGGGGGCATTCTAACCAAATGTCCGAGCCACATCAATTGGCTCCACTCAATGTGGAGGAGCAGCGGTTCTACTCCGAGCACCTCCTGGATGGCTGAGCATCTTACTCTCTCTAAGGGAGAGCGCCGCCACCGTGTGAAGGAAACTCATTTCAGCCGCTTGTATCTGCAATCGTGTTCTTTTGGTCACTACCCAAAGCTCGTGACCATAGATGAGGGTTGGAACGTAGATCAACTGGTAAACAGAGCTTTACATTGCGGCTCAGCTCCCTCTTCTCCACGACGGAACGGTACAAGCTCCGCTTTACAGCAGAGGCTGCAGCAGTCTGCCTGTGGATCTCCCACCCCCTTCTTCCCTCACTCGTATAGAAAACCCCGAGATACTTAAACTTCTCTACTTGGGGCTGGACCTCATTGCAGACCCGGAGGGTGCATTCCACCCTTTTCCGGCTGAGAACCATGGTCCCAGATTTGGAGGTGCTGATTCTCCTCCCGGCCACTTCACACTCTGCTACGAATCGCTCCAATGAGAGCTGGAGGTCCCGGCTTTATGAAGCCAAAAGAACAACATCATCTGCAAAAAGCAGAGATGAGATCCTATGGCCACCAAACCAAAACCACTCAACACCATGGCTGCGCCTAGAAATTCTGTCCATAACAAATATAAACAAAATCGGACAGCCTTTGCAGACTCCAAACCTCACTGGAAATAAATTTGATCTTCTGTTACCAATGCACAGCAAGCTCTGGCTTTGGTGGCACAGAAACCGAATGGCCCGTAGCAACAGGTTCGATACATTGTACTCCCGGAGCACACTCCACAAGATATCCTGAGGAACACTGTCGAAAGCCTTCTAAAATCCACAAAACACATGTGGCCAGATTGGGCAAACTTCCATGCCCCTCCAGGATCCTGTAGAGTGTACAGAGCTAGTCGAGAGTGCCGCGGCCAAGACGAAAACTACATCGTTCCACCTGAATCCGAGGTTCAACCATCAGGCAGATCCTCCTCTCGAGTATTCCTGCATAGACTTTCCTGGGTAGGCTGAGGAGTGTGATTCCACGATAATTGGAACACACTCTTCGGTCCGTCTTTTTGAAAAGGGGGACTACCACCTCGGTTTTCCGATCCTGGGGTACGGCCCCCGATGACCACGCGATGATGCAGAGACGTGTCAACTAAGACAGTCCTACATCATCCACAGTTCTGACATATTTGGGGCGGACTAAGACAGTCCTACATCATCCACCCCTGGAGCCCGGCCACCGAGGAGCTTTTTGACTACTTCAGCAACCTCAGCTCCAGTGATGGGTGGACCCCCATCCAAACACCCAGGGTCATCCTCCTCCATAGAGGGCGTGTTGGGGGGAATGAAGAGGTCCTCGAAGTATTCCTTCCACCTCCCAACAACATCCCCAGTCGGGGTGAGCAGCTCCCCACTTCCACTGTAAACAGGATTTGTGGAGAACAGCTTCCCCCTGCTAAGGTGCCGGATGGTGTTCCAAAACCTTTACAAGGCCAACTGATAGTCGCTTTCCAGGCCCTCACCAAACTCCTCCCACGGCTGAGATTTTACATTGGCAACAGCTCGAACTGCAAGACGTTTGGCCTGCTGGTACATGTCTGCTGCCTCGGGAGTCCCACAGGCTAATAAGGTCCAATAGTACTCCTTTTTCAGCTGGACAGCCCTCTTCACCTCAGGTGTCCACCACCGGGTTCGTGGGTTACCGCTACGACGGTCACCGATGACCTTCCTGCCACAGCTATGGGCTGCCACCTCAACAATGGAGGCACAAAACATGGCCCATTAGGATTCCATGTCCCCTGCCTCCTTAGTGATATGGTTATCGTTCTACTGGGGTGGGAGTTAAAACCCCCTCTGATAGGAGACTCCACCAAACATTCCCAGGAGACCCTCACTAAACGTTTGTTCTGTTTTTATGATCAAATTGTGACTCCTGGTACCTGTTATTCATTTTAAATCTTTATCTCAATCCGATAAAGTATGTCAGTAGCTCTGATCAGACTCCGATTCAGTGTCTCTGGATTTCAGGTTCTGGGCTCCGGGGGAACCCAATAATGAGGGCAATGAGGACTGTGCTGAGCTTTGGGGCTTTCAGGATAAAAAAGGCTGGAATGATGGGCCGTGCAAAAACAAAGCAAGTTGGATCTGTGAGAAACCGGTTGCTTGGTGGTAAGTTGAGAAACTAAATTTAAAAAATGCTAACTGATGATGTCATAAAGCAACACTGACTCAGTGTGTTCATGTTGTATTCTCAGATTTAATCCACCGTCAGCAGCAATCACCACGTACTGTCACAAAGAACCCCAGGCACTGTAGGTACAGTAGGTACAGTAGGTACTAGCTAGGTCATGCCATAAAGCCTCAATATTAACTTTGGCTGATGCCATTGCTTCTGAACACCTTCATTTATTCAGTGGTGGTGTCCTTTTTATTCAGCTAGCACCATATTTTATATAAATAAAACACCCAAGTGAGCAGAAGCTGGGACAGTATAATTAGTATATGAAAGAATAGCAACCTACGATAATTTAAAAAAATGATGAAAAATTAAAAAGGGAAACTAGCTTTTGTATTCTTTCACCAATTCTCACACCATTTTGTTGACCCTATCATTTATTTAAATGTGATCTAGTTTCAATATAGGGGCTGTTAAAAAACAACACCCTTTTTTTTTTATTTTTTATAAAGCTGCTCAAGATTTTGAGGTGGCGGTGTTTATAATCCAACTTCACTGACAGCTTGCTTGCTGTATGCAGGGCTGCAATTAGTAACAAGAATGCTTCAGCGCTTTTGTGAAAAATAGATTGTCACAATGAAGACATGGTATGGAGTTTTACTGATTAAGGAATTCTCACATTACAAATCAAGGGGAATGGACTTGGTGATGAAAAGAGCACAAATTAAACAGACTGATGCACTATTCAATTTCACATTGTACATGTACAATATTTTTTTTAATGACAGGGACTGTCCATTTACCACAACCCCTACAATGTACAATGGCTCCGACTTCCATGAATACTATGATGTAACACTTAGCCAAGTGTTGAGTCAAAAGGACTTTAATGATGTTTATTGCGTTTTGCTTATTTACTGTAATGCGTTGTATATGGATGTACTGTAAACTACACAGAGAAAATAAACATTGGTGCATATTCTTTATTACCCAATTAAGCTGTGGCAATGATTCACTTTACATAAATGTGTATGTAGTAAAAAAAAAATTATTCCACTGCTTTAGAATTAATGATGTTAGCCTGCACTGCATGTCCTTTCTAAACAAGTTCACCAGGTTAATCTAAAGGTAACTGGTTTGCTTTGTAAACATTAACTGGCTACTTGACAGTAGGCCATTTATGTGCTTGGTTTGCTCTACTAGCTTGATCTGTCTTTTTTTTTTTTTTTTTTTTTTTGAGGATCAATTAAAAATAATAACATTTAAAAGTAAAAGTGTAATATTGCTTTTAATTCTAAGATTTTTTTATATAAATTTATAGGTGAAAAAAAAAAAAAAAGAAAAAAAAAGTGTTATATTTAAATAAATCCATCTGGCTACGTAGCCCTGGTAATATTCCATTAGGTTTTGGTGACGAACCGAATCAAATTCTAAATCCAGGAATTTGGTTTAAGATTATTAATCAATGCAGCATAAAATACTTTGATTCTTTGGAAGTGCACTATTACAGCAGGCCCAGCAGGAGGTGCAGTATAGTTTGTTATTTTATTAGCTTGGCAGAGGTTTACGCTTACTGAGTGCACATCTAATTTATTCGTTCTTTTAAAAAGGCTACATTTTCATTTATTCATTTTTGAAAATTACCATTTGGAAAACTGCATTACGAGCCATAGAGCTTTGTAAGAGCTCATCAACTTTATTCCTCTGTAGTTGCCACAACTCTGCACATCTCCCTTGTTCTTAAAGATCAGTACCAGCACACTTCTCC
>JAQNCB010000022.1:613599-623744 GCA_030068295.1 Euristhmus nudiceps | reverse complement strand
GGGATGGATGGAGGCGGATGATTCGCTGTGGCGACCCCTGATGGGAGAAGCCGAAAGAAAAGTAGTAGTAGTAGCTGCTCACACAGCCACTAGGTCACACAAGCCAGTGGGGTATTTCTTTTCTGATTCCAAGCTCAGGTAAATGAAAGGGCATTTGGCCTAAAACCTGTTCGAATTCAAAACTGCTGATTCAAAACAGAATAGAAGGCTCAGATTAACATTAACCTTAACCAGGACAGCAGCACTAGTGGAAATAAGGTTACAGTTTTTCCAAAGTGAAGAAGAAAGATGAGGAAGAGGCAGAAGATGAATCCAAAGACAGAAAGAGAGATTAAGAATAAATAAAAGGTTAACTATGTTCAGGTCAGGGCATCTAAGTGTTACGCTCACAGGCAGTGCTGTAGTGGTGGGTACAAGCCGGTTCACGCCGTGTACCCACTTGTTTTAGTGGCTGAGTTGCGTGTACTGACTTAAGCTGATCCACTTTCGAGTTGATCGGCGTAAATTTCCGCGAATGTGTAAATAAAAAGTGGAGATGAAGTGCTAAATAGTTTCAAAGCCCCTCCCAGATGCAGAGATGAAGTGCTAAATAGTTTCAAAGCCCCTCCCAGACGCCCCTTGCTGGAGGGGGATACCCCCCCACCTTGCTCCGCGCGTCATGGTCACTTCGCTGCCGTCGTGTCCTCACTTATTTTTTGACCACTACAGCACTGCTCGCAGGAGGAATTTTTGAGTGGAGACAAAGCAAGATATTTATTGGTGAATAATCCAGGCAAGCAGCCAGAATAACAGGTCGAGACAAAATGATAAAACGTAATCCATGGCGGAAAACAAAACGACGACAAGACGATCTACAAGGACGACAATGAACCAGCACCGGGGAGCTGATTAGCAGGAAATAAATAGGAGTCTTTGATGAGGTACAGGTGTGCACAGGGAATTGGTAGGGCCACTCCCATCAGCCTGGAGAGACACATGGGAAAAAGAACACAGAGACAAAAACCAGGACAGCTCCCCTATTGGTGAGAACGAGCAGAGTCTTGACACTGAGTGGTGCATTGACAGTGCACACCAGAACCTGGAGATCACTACCTGCGACTGGAAGTCCATGGGAGCTAATTGGCCGAGCTCGAATGGGAGGGATGGCATACACTCACCTCCCTGTCACTCACAGTGATCATGGGTGTCTGTGAACTCGTTCATATGAAGGAGCGGATAGCACTTTCCATCTGAGTGCGTTAGGCCACCCTGAATGCACCTGTGCAGCAGTTTGTAAAGGATGTGGGTGATAGCATAGTGTGTCACAGAGGGGACATGTGCAAGGTTGTTGGTGGTTCTTTGTGGTAGCAAGGTGGGTGGGAATTGGATTCAACATAAAAGCATGTTCAGGTCAGCACAGGGACTTTGAATGTTGGCATGAGAACTAGTAAAGAAAGAGAGCTGGGTGCTTTGATGGAGTGGAGAAAGATAGATATATTGTATGTACACAGGTCCATTGGTGATGGGTTCAATTTGTTCTACCACGGTGTAAACAGGAAGGGAGATGGCATAGAGGTAATTCTAGAGGAAGAGCTCATCAGTGCGCTTTCTCTTCCCTAGGCAGTGTGTTGGAAACAAATAGAAAATCAGATGATGATAAGTGTCAAGCTCGATATTAAAGGAGTGATGTTAAATCATTGTCATCAGTGCATATGCCCCACAAGTAGGATGTGTGGGAGAAGAAATATGACTTCCAAAAGGAGTTAGATGAAGTGGTTGAGATGTTCCCTGTAACGAAAGAGTGGTGATTGGAGCAGACATCAGTGGATATGTTGGCGAGGGTGGTGGTCTGTAGGGTGACTTTACAGGTGAAGAAGTTATCCAAAGAGCACAGGGTGGAATCTTAAGCAGGAAGACTGCTGTGTAAAATTCAGAGAGGAGGTAAAACAGGCATTTGGCTAGCAGCAAAAGGATGATGGATAACTGGAATGCTATAGCAGTTGTTGTGAGGGAGAAAGCCCGGGAGGTACTTAGTATGGCATGAATATGTTTAGGAGAGCATTGAGGGGAGATGGTAAGCAAAAAAAAGGAGGTGGTTATTCTGAGAGCTAAAGAAAATGGACAGAAGTACAAAGAGATGCAGGGCAAGGTAAAGAGTGAAGTGGCAACAAGCAAAGGAAGAGGCATATAATAAGTTATAGGAGAAGCTGAACACAGAAGGGGGAGAACATGATTTGTTATAACTGGCCAGGCAGAAGGATCCAGCTGGGGTAATAAAAGACACATATGGTAATATGCTGACAAGTAAAGTGTGGTGGGAAGGTGGAAAGGGGAACTGGGGAAGTTGATGAATGAAGAAAATGAGAGAAAGAGAGAGAAAGACAGTTGGAGGATGTGGAAAGAATGAATCAGAAGACCAGCTATGAAGAGGATGAAGAGTCTAGTTTTCTTTTGACTTCTCTCCTCGGGGGTCACCACACCGAATCATCTGTTTCCATCTATCCATATCTTCCACATCCTCTTCTCACACTAACTAACTTCATGTCCTCTTTCAGTGCATCCATGTATCTTCTCCTTGGTCTTCCATTTGGCCTCTTGCCTGGCAGTTCCAACCTCAGCATTTTTCTCCCAATATATTCACTCTCCCTCCTCTGTACATGTCCAAACCATCTCAGTCTGGAACCTCTGGCTTTGTCTCCAAAACATTCCAACATGCGCTGTTCTCCTCAACCTTTTTGATCTCTTAACATCATTGTTCCACTTGGGTCCCTCTTGTTCACACACATGTATTCCGTCTTGGTTCAGCTCATCTTCATTCCTCTCCTTTCCAGGGCATACCTCTACCTCTCGAGGTTTCCCTCTACCTGCTCCTTACTCTTACGACAGATCACAGTGTCATTCGTAAACATCATAGTCCATGGAGATTCCTGTTTAATCTCATCTGTCAGCCTGTCCATCACTATAGTGAACAAGAAAGGGCTCAGAGCTGATCCTTGGTGCAGTCCCACCTCCATCTTGAACTCCTCCGTCATGCCTATAGTATACCTCACCTCTGTCTTACAGCTTCCATACATGTCCTGTACCACTCTAATATATTTCTCTGCCACTCCAGACTTCCTCATACAACGCCACAGTTCCTCTCTCGGTACCCTGTTATATGGGTTCTCCAGATGAACAAAGACACAATGCAGCTCCCTCTGACATTTTCTGTATTTCTCAATCAGCAAAGTCAAAGCAAATATTTCATCTGTAGTACTCTTTCTTGGCAGGAAACCATACAGCTGCTCACAAATGCTCACTTCTGCACTTAGTCTAGCTTCCACTACTCTTTCCCATAACTTCATTGTCTGGCTCATCAACTTTATTCCTCTGTAGTTGCCACAACTCTGTACATCTCCCTTGTTCTTAATGATCGGTACCAGCACACTTCTCCTCCATTCCTCAGGCATCCTCTTGCTCTCTAGGATCTCAACCGGGTCAAAAACTCTACATACACTTCTCCGAGGCACTTCCATACCTCCAGAGGTTCACTTCATCACCTCTTTTGCTTGCCCCAACATGTCCATTGAAGTCAGCACTATTCACCAACCTCTCACTTCTGAGGATACTCTGTATCACTTCATCCAGCTCACTCCTGAATTTCTCCTTCTTTTCTAAATCACATCCTACCTATGGGGCATAATCACTAACAACATTGAAGATCGCGCCTTCAATTTCTAACTTCAAACACATCACTCTATCTGACATTCTTTTCATCTATAGAACATTCCTAATAAACTCCTCCTTCAAGATAACTCTTACTCCATTTCTCTTCCCATCTACACCATGATAAAACAGCTTGAACCCTGCTCCTAGGCTTCTAGCCTTGCTACCTTTCCACCTGGTCTCCTGAACACACAGTATGTCCACCTTCCTCCTTTGCATCATGTCAACCAACTCTCTAGCTTTTCCTGTCATCGTCCCAACATTCAAAGTCCCTTCTCAGTCCCAGACTCTTGCCTTTCCACTTCTATCTCTGTCTACGGGCGCATCTTCCTTCTCTCCTTCTTTGACCCAAAGTAGCCCAATTTCTACCAGCACCCTGTAGGTTATCGCCACTGATGGCGGTCATTGTGAACTCGAGCCTCGACCGATTCGGTATGGAGGCCATTCAATTCATTCGTATGCTTACTTTGGCACAGTTTTTATGCCGGATACCCTTCCTGACACGACCTTCTGCATTTGTCCGGGATTGGCACCATCACAAGGAAAACACTGGTGTATGCCCCTTTTAGGCTAAGAGGATGAAGAGTAGAAAGGCAAAATCTTGGAAGGTGAGCAAGTGTCTGAGGAGCAGAGAAATGTTCTGGTCCTGATTTTTTTGAACAAAGGAGATGTGTATAGCTGCAGTAACTCTAGATGTTCTGCAATACGCATCACAACCCAAAAGCCAATGAGAAAGCACCATATTGGTGGCCCCGTGGACGCTGTGAATGTAGAACATACAGTAAAAACGCCATAATCCATTGCTACCACCATGTGGAGAAGGAAAGAGATAAGCGATTTTCTGTATTCCGGCAGTTATTAAAAGCCAGGGTGAGCATGCGCAAGAAATTTTAGAAAAAGGAGATCTAAATGGTTCAGCAACATCTTCAGAGCAGATCAGGATGTAAATATCAATGTGTGCAGTGACCATTTTATTATAACCGGTGAGTACACATGCAAAGCTAATATTTTGTGTCTTGTTTTGTTTAAAATAATGAGAAAACTAGTCATTTGAAATAATTATATTGAAGGCAGGTGGCACGGTGTTAAGATGGATGCTGAGCTCGTTTAGGATCCATATGCGAGACCACACAGCAGACGGCGTTGGGTGAAAAACAAAAACAGATCTTTGTTAAGGGTATTCTAAAAATACTGACCAACGTCCAAACAAACCAAAACAATGCACACAATCTCCGTGGCAAAACGAGACGGCGTTATCATGAAAGGTAAAACAAAAACATAACCGATGTTCAGCAGGATGACAGGAATGCCAAACGCACAGTATAATCTGTGACAGAACACAAAAATCCAGTGCTGACGCGCTCGTAAACCACAGCTATATAGCCGGCTAAACTCAAAACAAGGCGATGGGCGGAACATGCCCCTCAGCGCGCGCATAGGCCACGAAGAAGAGGGCTGCTGCGACCCATGACGGCACCCCTAGTGGCGAAACAGTGCACCATCATGACACAGGGTAGTTATAACGTCCACCTCACAGCAAGAAGGCCTGGGTTCGATTCCCAGCCCGGGAGTTTCTGTGCCAAGTTTGCGTGTTCTCCCCGTGCTTGCATGGATTTCCACCGGGTACTCCAGTTTCCTCCCTCAGTCCAAAAATATGCACAGTAGGCTAATTGGTTGTTCCAAATCTCACTTAGGTTTGAATGGTTGTATGAGTGTTGGCCCTGTGTTGGCCTTTCAAGCTTTCCAGAATGTACCCTACCCACGGCAGGAGTCGGCTGAAATGAGCGCCGGCCTCCCTGCGACCCTAATTAGGATTAAGCGGTTCAAAAAATGAATGAATGAATGAATATTTAAAGTAAAACTCAAATTGACAGAAGGTGTGTATGTTGTTAGCTAGTGCGTCTGGGTGGAAACAACTGAGTGAAGCCACAACAATTTTGCATGCTCTTATTTTCTACCGGAACATAAAGTTCCGCCATTTTATTTACCAATATTTTTTCAAGGACATTCGGTCTGCCCAGTGGTCAGTCTGCGCTCGGGAGTGGTACATGTTTGTAAGGGTCAGATCCGTCACTCAAAGCTAATTTCTGGAGGTATCTCTGCGGTGCTGGTCGGGGAAGACTATGAAAGTAATTAGAGACAGCTATTGCGTAACATACCTTGGCATGGTAAACTGTTTTTGTGGCCTCCAATATGAGAATGTGCTGTTGTAACCATGGGCAACGCCTGGTCACGTGACTGTATTGCAGTCCACCTCTTGAGGTATAAAGATGATGAAGAAATCCTAGCTGAAAGGAGAGGTGGTGATCTGTGAACAGCAGTATGGTTTCATGCCACAGAAGTGCACTACAGACGCCATATTTGCTTTAAGAATGTTGATGGTGAAGTAGAGAAGGTCAGAGGGAGTTGCACTGCATGTTCGTGGACTTGGAGAAAGCGCATGACAGAGTGCTTAGAGAGGAATTTTGGCACTGTGTGAGGAAGTCAGGAGTGGCAGAAGAGTATGCGAGGGTGGTACAGGACAGTACGTATGAAGACAGTGTGAGGAATGTGGTCGGAATAATAGCTTGGTTTAAGATGCAGGTTAACCAAGCTAAGAGAGAAGACTTGTCTAACACTATTTCATCAAATTGTCATAACCCATGTGTGTTATTTAAAACCATTGATCTGTTCTTAATGACTGTCAGACCGTCAGCCTGGAAACGTCTTCTGAATGATGTAATAAATTTCTCAACTTTTTTGTTGATAACGTCACCACCACAGTGGCGTTCATCCCAGCTTCTGCTTTGGACCCTTCTGTTCCTGTTCTGTTTTCTGCTGTTTTTGATCAGTTTTGAAACTGTGACTTTGTCAATGTTAGAGGATGTTGTTAGCTGTATTAATCCCTCAGGTTCTCCCTGTGATGTTGTCCCTCCAAGATTTTTTAAAGACCTTGCATAGGTCAGTCAGTTCTCACTATTATTAACAGCAGTCTGTCTTCTGGTGCAGTCCCTGTAAATTTTAAATGCTCTGTAGTTCAGCTCCTCATTAAAAAACCTGGTCTCGATCACTCAGTTCTAGCAAATTTTAGGCCTGTCTTCAAGCTGCGTTTCCTGTCAAAAAGCTTGGAGAAAATAATCTTTGCTCAGTTAAACACTTTTCTGGATGAACATAACATCTTGGAGATTTTTCAGTCAGGTTTTAAAATGTTTCATAACACAGTCAGCTTTGTTAAGGGTATCTCTTTTGGTGACCATGTGATCCTTGTCCTGCTTGATCTAATCACAGACATTGATACAGTGGACCATGACATTTTATTATCTTGTTTATAGCACCTACTGAGCGTTCGTGGTACTGCCCTGAAATGGTTGAATTCCTATCTGGCAGGTAGAACCATTAGTGTGAACATTGCTGATTCTAAATCCTCCTCCGCTTCCATGTTATGTGGGGTTCCACAGGGTTCAGTTTTAGGGCCACTGCTATTCACACTTTATATTCTTCCTCTGGTCTCTATTCTTAGAAAGCAAGGTATTTCTTTCCACTACTATGCAGACGACAGTTGGATTTATGTTCCACTAAAGCGGAAGGATGCGTTTTCAGTTGCAACTCTTCTTGTTTGCTTAAATTGTCACGACTCTGCACGGTGTCACCACTGGGGCGCTGTCCCGGGTCATGGCAGTACTCTTCATGTTCTCTTGGCTTCCGGGTGTGTCCCGCTAATTCCGTTCCTCCACCTGGTGGCTATCTAGTGGGTTATTTAAAGTCGCTGGCTTCCCGCTTCTGGTTGCTGGTTCATATTCGTCAGTACCCTGCCGTTAGCCGGTACTGTATCCTGTCGAGTCAAGTTTCATGGTTCATGTATTTTGCCAAAAGTCGGTTCATGTTCTTGTCCATGTTGTCTTCTCGTGTTTCTTCACGGATTACTGTTTTGGGATTTTGTTTTGTCCAGTGTTTTTGCCGGTGCACCCGGAAGTATAGACAATAAAGACTCTGTTTTGTTTACACCCAACTCAGTCTCAGCTGGTCCTGTGTATGGATACTATTAAGCTCGTTTTGGAAAAGCACAACATAAATAAAATTAAAGCTTGGATGGCTCTGAAATTTTTTTAATTTTAAAGACAAAAAACTAAAGTGATGGTGTTTGGCCACAGTGGCTCCTGAGTCCCCTCCTGGTGACCTGGGTAACTTGAATGTAAGGCCTGCAGTTACAAATCTGGGATTTAAGATGAATAGTCAAATTTCTCTAGTAGTGAAGTCCAGCTTTTTTCATTTAAGACAGTTGACAAAGTTGAAACCCATCCTTTCATGACAGCACTTCAAATCAGTTAATCCATGCCTTCATCACGTCTCGGCTGGATTACTGCAATACACTTTATATTGGAGTCAGCCAGTCTTTCCTCTCATGTCTCCAGCTGGTTCAAAATGCAGCTGTATGTATTTTAACTGGAAAAGAAAAATCACATTACACCCATTCTGGCCTCGCTTCATTGGTTAACGGTGTATTTTAGAGTTCATTTTAAACTACAGTGGAAAATCAAGAAACGAAACTTCAGTACACGAAAAATTCATTTTATGAAAAATTATTCAGCATACAAACGAATACAGAACTCAATTTCCCATCATGCATTGGTCAATATCCACACTCCAGTCCAGGTGGTGGCAGTAATACACCTTAAGTCGGTTAGTCAACCGCCAAAAAGAGGAAAAGAAGAAGAATCCGATGGAAATTAGAATCTTGAATTTAATGTTTCCAGCTATTTATTTTCTGCCATTTTTATTATTTTCTTTGCCCTCCTCCTCCTGGTCATTTTTGCTTTCGGACATCGCCTCACCCAAAAGCTAAGGTTTTTTTTTTTGCATTATGTTCTGTTATCTATTTCATTTACAGGTATTACCGTTTAGGTTCGGTATACTGAATGATTGAAATATATTTGGCTCTTATTTCATTCTGGTTTTACCCGTATTATAAAATTTAATGTGGTGTTTTTGTAGAGCTTGGAACGAATTACACGATTTACATATTAAAAGCGATTCATTATACGAAAAAGTTATGATACAAAAGCCACTCCGGAACGGATTAATTTTGTATCTCGAGGTACCACTGTACATTTAACTTGTATTCTTAAATCACTTTCTTACAAATCACTAAGAGTTACTCTGATTACAGTAATTAGTCTATGCAAATTGTTGATGCACAAACAGTAACTTAGACATTTTATTTACTTTAACAAGTATATAGATGTTTATTAAAAGTTGGGAATTTGTTGGCCAATTGTAGGTTAAGGATGGCGTATCTAAAACTCACAGTGAACAAATTAGTCAAATGAAGGCTGTAATTTTTTCCATTCCAAGCAATTGGTGAATTTTATTATCATTCTAACCAATTTTTATCTTTTTAGTTAGTAGAATAATATGTTTATTATAAAAACTGTACTAATTCATATATATGAATGACATAATATAGCCTTGAAGTTCCACAACTGAAGTTCTTCAGTTGTGGAACAAGTAACAAAATATTTTTTTATGCATATGTCATGGAATAAACTGAACCTGCATTCAAAGAAGAGGTCAGTATACTGTTATAAATGCGTTGGCAATGGGGGTTTGAGGTTGCATCTGCCACGGGGCTGGCAGAGTATCCACATACAGACCAAGCTGAGATGGCGTAGAGGGAAACAAGGTGATCTTTATTTATAATACTTCCGCCTATCCGGGCAGAAGTACAGAATGGAACAAAAACACTACACATGAACGGAACAGAACATATATATCTAAGAACAGAACCGACTATCAGCAGGAGCTAAAGAACATAAACAAACAGGATCAGGAACAACAACATGAACCGGAACAGGAACATGAATAATGATCCGCCCCAGGAAACGGGTTAGCGGAACTTAAATACATCGGTCTAATGGACCACAGGTGCGGCGGGCGGGGCATGCCCGTAGCCTACAGGAACCCAAGAAAAAGAAGAGTACCGCCACAACCCGTGACAGCGCCCCCGAGTGGTGACGCGGCGCAGTGTCGTGACAGCATCTTCATGGGTCAAAAAGAGCCCCCAATGCTCTCTGTGCTGAGGGTCCTCAGTGTACCTAGAAATGATTCTGTGGAGAGCTCCCTCTCACAAATCACCAGGACCTTCTTCAATAGAGGATCAGCCTCATGCAAGGAACAGATGTCTGAAGGAGAGTAGCATGGAAAAAAAGATACCAGCGACTCTGAATAAGTGCATATGGCTTGCTGAAGGTAATGAGGAGAGAAGTGCCAGGCCAGGAAAGACATGCTTTGCTAAACTGGACCAGGACGTGAACTGTCAAAAAGACCATCAGCTTGACCAATACATGTTCTCAAAATCAAAAGCAGCCAGGTGTCATGAACTGGCGGCCAGCGAGACACGCCGTGACTGTTTTTACGCCCCATATGCAGGACCCCAGATCCACAAAACTGCAGAGAGAGAGTTCAGGAAGCTCAGGAGGTTTATT
>JAQNCB010000022.1:237260-247883 GCA_030068295.1 Euristhmus nudiceps | reverse complement strand
TGTGTGTGTGTGTGTGTGTGTGTGTGTGTGTGTGTGTGTGTGTGTGTGTGTGTGTGTGTGTGTGTGTGTGTGACATTGTGGTGAAAAATTCACAATCCCCAAATTTCCGGTTTCCTTTGGATACTCGGGTTTCCTCCCACAGTCCAAAAACATGCACAGTAGGCTAATTGGCTGTTCCAGATCTCACTTACGTGTGAATGTTTGTGTGAGTGTTGCCCCTGCAATGGCCCGGCGAACTATCCAGGGTGTACCCTGCCACCCAGAGTCGGCTGAGATGGATGCCAGCCTCCCCACAACCCTAATTAGGATTAATCAGTTCAGAAAATGAATGAATGACGAAAAGGATTGAGCCAGATGAACTCACCGTTCACGGCTAAGCTAAGCATCTAATAGTCTTAATCCTACTAGGCAGGAGCCTGTCTCAGTTGACTCGAGGTGAAGGAGGGGCATCGTCTGAACAGCCTGCCAGAGGATCTCAGAATCAACACAAAACATTCGCACTCTGTGTTCTGCTAGTGTTTCTTAGTTTTTTTCACAAGGTCCTATTATTGCGTACGTGCCTTGTTAAGCCCAGGCCTCGCTTTGGCATGCTCCTTTTTCATGCCGAATTTATGCCCTTTATGTCCTTCTTCAGTAACCACACCTACTGTCATCTAATGGGTTTGTGTACTTGTTTACAATAAGGCCTTGAGATTAATAGGTCTGTAAATTCTACTCATTTCCACAAAGAATTATTTGGAATGGATTAGAGAGCTGGAAGAATACCCCCACCACACACACACACACACACACACACACACACACAAAAACGCGCGTGCACACACACACACACACACAAACGCACGCACACAAACGCACACGCACACACACACACACACACACACGCACACACACATGCACACACACATGCACACACACGCACGCACACACACACACCAGTGAATAAAATGCTTGTGATGTATGTTTAAGAGTAATTTAATGAAATGGAGTCGTGTATGCTTTGGTAGTGATGACATGGAGTGGATTAACTGCTTACTTTAACTAAATCTACTGGATTTTGCGAAACACAGCAATTTTATTATTTTAATCAAATTTAAAATGACAATAGATCGTTTCCTCTTTGCGGGTTACGGCTAAATAAATCCAAAAAGAATCATTTCTCTGGTGAAAAATTATATAATTCTTTAAATAGTATAAGTTCTTTCCATTAAATACTTTGATTTGAAATGTTGCTCCGTTTATACTAGGTTTTGGAGTTTTGTTTTCAAGTAGAGTAGGTTCGGAAAATTTCTCTGCCATTTTGTTTTTCCCTATTTACTGTGTATGAGCTGATATCCTAGTAGTAGATGGACCAATCAGGACGCCTGATTGGTTTTATGCAGTGGGTGGGTATATACTAATTATATTTATACATTATGGTTTACATCCCTCGAAAATAATAAATGAAAAATTACTTCTTATCAAATTATTTACTGTATTGAGATGTAAAAAGAAGCCATAATCATATTTTGAGGGGCGAGGATCACTGGATGGTTCTGATACACCCACACACACCTGCAACTACATGAAGCAGATCAAACTCGGTGCTTGGAATGTAAGAACCATATCTGATGACGCCATCGCTAAACGAACAGCTCTTCAACGCCGGTCAGCCCTTGTAACTGCCGAACTCTTAACATAGATCCTGCCTGCCTGAGCGAGTGCTGTATACCTGAGGAAGGAGAGTTCACTGACAGCGACTATATGTACCTGTACTCTGCCAAACCCACCAACCAAGTCAAACTTGAAGGTGTTTTGATCACAATTAAAACCTCCCTTTACCTGATCGTTACTTCTGATGTGGATGATGATGAATTCCGTCTTTGTGTTTAAAGCTGCAATGCTGTTGATTTAGTAACTATACTAATCGATTTAGTAAACCACAGGTTTGTATTAATAATGTTGATTTAAGATATTAGTGTTTCTATAGTAACAGGTCATTCACAGGTGCAGCAGATGCACCAGCAGATTTGGAGTAAATCTTTGTGACGAAAAATGTGTTTATGTTGCATTTATGGAAGGAGTCTCCAGTGTCAGAGGTAACAGTGTAACTTTGCTTCTTAAAGATAGAAGAACCTCTTTATGGTTTCTGCATAATGTGACAAGCTGCGTTTTTATGTTTTATTGATTTCAGGAGAGAGAGAAAAAGTGAAAAAAGAAAAGTGATGCAGGTAAGGGAATGAGTGTTTATATACAACAAAAATATACAAAAAAATTTCACAAATAAAATGAAACTAACATGAATGCAAGTAAATGATTAGGGAATAAATTTTGTTATTTAAAAAATACATTAAAATTTTAACATGT
The DNA here is from genome assembly GCA_030068295.1 of Euristhmus nudiceps. Classification (NCBI taxonomy): domain Eukaryota; kingdom Metazoa; phylum Chordata; class Actinopteri; order Siluriformes; family Plotosidae; genus Euristhmus; species Euristhmus nudiceps. Next base: position 245,537 of record JAQNCB010000022.1, on the reverse strand, counting down.
AAAAAACAACACATGGAAAACCCAGGGTTTTTTTTTATAGTTATGAACCATACACAGGGTAATGAATAAAAATACCTGTTTATTCCTATTCATTACCCTGTGGATGGTTCATAAGTATAAAAAAAATCCCTGGGTTTTCCATGTGTTGTTTTTTACATGTTAAATTTTTATTGTATTTTTTAAATAACAAAATGAACCATTATCACAAATTTTAAACAGTGGATTCCAAAGAATAACATCATTCTATTTTTCCAAAATTCTGTACATTGCAATAGTTTTATCTGTATCTGGCGCCATCTAGTGGATGTATAACATTTACACACAAGTGACATAGTCACCTCCTTATTAATTCATTCATTCATCCATTTTCTAAAGCGCTTAATCTTAATTAGGGTTGTAGGGAGGCTGGTGCCCATCTCAGCCGACTCTGGGCGAAGGCGGGGTACACCCTGGACAGCTCGCCAGGCCATCGTAGGGCCAACACTCTCACAACCATTCACACCCACATTCATACTTAAGGAACATTTGGAAAAATTAGCCAATTAGCCTACTGTGTGTGTTTTTGGACTGTGGGAGGAAACCAGAGGAAACCCACACAAGCACCAGGAGAACATGTAAACTTCACACAGAAATGCCCAGGCTGGGAATCAAACCCATGTCTTCTTGCTGTGATGTGGACGTGCAAACCACTACGCCACTGTGCCGCCGCATAATTAAACAACTAATTCATTAATTTTTAAAAAATGAAAATTCACATCTGATTTCTGCTGCCGCAATGGTGGCCTGGCGGCAGGGTGCTGAATTACTGATCCGCAGGTTGGGGGTTTAAGCCCCACTATCAACGGATTGTCAATGTGCAGCTAACTGGGTTATCAAAGGCCGGCCGTGTGTCTCACTGTCTGTGGTGAGAGGGATGGAAAAGAACCATTGCTGACTTCCATCAAGAGTAGGCTACATAGGGGTCTGTGTGTTTTTGCCCTGTGATGGCCTGGCGAGCTGTCCAGGGTGTACTCTGCCCACGCCCAGAGACAGCTAGGATGGGCGCCAGCCTCCCCACGACCCTAATTAGCATTAAGCGGTTCCAAAAATGAATGAAATGAAGATGTGCAGAATCTTGTCCAGTCCAGTCCATCATTCCCAATGCTCCAGATTCCTGTTATTTGCTCTTCACATGATTCACATACATGTTTGGAATCGGAATCTTCCTGATCGCTTATATGAATCCATGTCTAATAAATTTCTTAAGTAGTGCACACAATCGCATATGTTCAAAGCCCATTTCCACCACAAGAGAAAAAAAGGTCTAATTGTCAGTGCTAGTTATGAGATGCTTATTCACAGTTATGAATTATTAAATTGGATGATTGAGTTTTTAAAAAATCTGAATTAATGAGGTGCTGTAAAACAAAAGTTTGTGTTTCCTTCTTAAGAGGTTGAATAGAAACAAACATCATGCAATATGAAACCATTAAAGGAGCCCATTCACTTCTCAGGCATATTAAATATTAATATGATATTTTATATTAAATATGAAATCCATTGTTATCTCTTGGAACTAAAATTAAATTGGCCACAGTGTCTTTCTAAAAAAAAAAAAAAAAAAAAAAAGTAGGCCTATTCCTTTATGAAAATGTTAATGACCTCTACGCCGTGCATAAATACACAAATCAGTGTTGCACTGCCAAATCATTGCACATGCGCAAGATGATTTCTTTGGTCACATGGTATTGTGACTGTTATTGTAAACAAACACAACCCGAAAACACAATATAAAACAGGTGAATAAGAGATACTAAGTCTGTGAGCTGGAGTGGTTTCACCAGGAAACCTTTATTTAAAACGACCTGATAACGAAAGATAAAGCATTTCAAAAATCAGATACAGACGCTCCCCAACTTACGAACTTTCATTTTATGAACATTCGGAGATACGAACAGAGTTGCTTGTAAACAGTGCTGTAGTGGTGGGTACACGCTATGTACCTACTTGTTTTAGCGGCTGAGATGCGTGTACTGACTTAATATGGTTTACTTTATAGTTGATCAACGTAAATTTCCATGAATGTGTAAATAATGAGCGGAGATGAAGCGCAAAATGGTTTCAAAGCCCCTCAGCCCCTCACAGACGCGGAGATGAAGAGATGAATCACGAAGCACTTAATGGTTTCAAAGCGCGCGCACGCGCTGCGGTCAGAGCATGGAGTGGAGAGGAGGGGGGGTCAAGAAACTTGTTGATGGTTATAGGAAGTGATGCCTTCAGTTATTTCTTCCAAAGGGTGTGCAACCAAATATTGAGTTGAGGGTGCCAACGATTTTGTCCAGCCCATTTTTTGAATTTTGTGTAAAATTGTGTCAATTTTGGCTTTTTTCTTCAGTTTTTTTTTTTGTTTTTCCAATGCACATCCAAGAAACAAGCACATTGATACCGAAAACATTTGTAATTGCAACAATTTCTGGGAGAAATTATGTATTTTCTGGAAAGATCCCAGGGGTGCCGTCCTACACTGTAAATGTCCTGAAACTAAACTATGACAGACAGACGGAAAGAACCCATTCCTATAGTGTAGAGGGGTGGGAGTCAAATACAAGGTGACAGACAATTCACCATGTCCTGTTTTCTCTAGCCACACAGAGCCATGCAGTAACTTATACACATGTCTGAGAAAGCACATTGATGTCCTATTCCAAATGTTTTAAATATATTAGCTTGTAAATATACTATGGGAATCCTTAGACGCCTAAATCCCGACACGGGCAAAGAACGATTTACAAGACGAGATCTTACTCATCTCATAAAAGGTAGGCTGCGCTATAGATGTCGATGCTGCCCAGCGCACTGCAGCATCCCTTGGCAAGATGCCCTGTGGGTCGACGGCACAGCAAGGCTGAGACAGTCGCAGGAACAACTTGTTGCATTTGTGAGTTGCTAGATGATACAAAGCACCAGGACAGAAGTTACTATGAAATGACACAGGTGTTATTACATTCAGGAGATGTGCATGGCTAAGCTATGGCTAACCCGACCCGAACATACATGCAGCTTGATCTCATTGCCCTGTTCTCCGGCAGTTTAAGGAGCTTACCCAAGGGTATGTCCAGCCGGCACATTATTCACAAGGAGCTCTAATAAGGCTGAGCCTAGTCTAGCCTATCAGCGCCACGACAGTCATCCTGCACCCAGTGTCCTGCAGAGCAACTGTACCGCAGAATAGTGCCTCCGTCCATCTGCACGTCGCTCGCTGTACACGTCTACGGCATTACGGTAGCGGTCTACATTTAGATCTTAAGAACACAGACTGGCCAGGCTATGGAAATACAGTCAAAATATCTCTACACAAGAGGGTTATATTCTGGCCTGGAGGGGTATAGTCTGGCCTAGGCTATTTAACACCCTGGGTATAGGTTAGCCGAGGACAGTTTATTCCCCCGGGTTACACGCTGCCCTTTGCCAAACTACACCATGTACCGGTACTTCGCCTGTTACACTTGGGCTTGGCAAGGTTATTTCTGTGTGGAGTCTACATGTTCTCCCTGTGCTTGTGTGAGTTTCCTCTGGGATACTTCGGTTTCCTCCCCCTAACTTTAGTTTTGGTTTCTTTGAATAAAGACATTTGTTCTTCATCCGCTCTCTCCACCTGTTTTCTGATCGTCGCGAATGGGTCCTATCTCTCTTCACATGGTGGACTCTAAGACCCACCACCATCCTCATGACAATCTTGCTGAGACAGATGCTAACCACTGTGCCCCCCCCTTAGTGTAACAAACTTCTTTATTAAAACTTTAGATCAGTTGTTTTAATTGGTTTTTAATCTTATTTTGTAGTGCGACAAATTCAAAGTATCTTCCTCGACGCTGGTTACGTCTCACTGCATGCTTTATGTAAAAACAAAATTAACTGATTTGTAAATTTGTCCAAGTGCAACACAAAACACTACCCGTCAGGATGTGTACCAGAGTACAAGTGCTATGTTTAATTTCAATAACAGGGCTAATTGAGCTTTATCATGAGCCTCACATCCACAATTTAGGTTCAAAACATTCATCTTCATATTCATCTTAATGACAGTCTAAATGTATTTATAGTAGGTTCAGATGCAGGACAAACACCAGAGAGAAAGAGAGAGACTTGACTTTTAACAATTCTTTATTATAATCATAATAACACGTCTGCTATTTTCTTCTAAAATCCTAAAATGAATAATGAATGAATAATTTTATGATAACGTTGCGAACTAATGGATACGTTAGCTATGTTAGCTAACACATGAGAAAAAAATAACATTCCTGCAGTGTGTGTTTGTAATGTTCTCTTAGTAAAACAGCCTCTGTTTATTGTTGGCACACAGACTTTTCTGTGGAACATTTCCATGCTTCAGATTCAGAGAATTGATGATGGTGTTGCTTTAAAATCCATATCCTCACAACCTCCTAAGGATTAGACAGCGTAGTAAATTTATTTTTACGCTAGCTAGCGCTGCTTTGTTACTGTCGCGTTGTTGCACACACCTTGACCTTTGACCCTGGGTATGGGCACTGCCTCATTAATTATGCTGGTTAGCGTGTTCCCTCGGGTTCTGGCTCCAGATTCCTGTGTTTGTTTCTTTTTTTTTGTGAAACTAATGGAGTGTGCTGTGACAGATCGTGGCAAGGCGCTAAGCAGCCGCACCAGGAGAATAAAGGAAACAAAGACGGCGGAATTGTCCTGTGAAAAGCCACGGGAGCGAACGAGGGAGGGAACCAGTGGCAGCAAGGAATGATGGAGGGAGGACGAACATCTGCTCTCACTCCTTTTTTAAACACTTGCATAATATCTAAAGTGAAGTTAATCCCGTGACACACTCTGACTGTCCACTTTGTCACAACAAATTTCACCATTACTCGCGGATTTTACGTTTTTATAAAAACAAGCACTTTACACTGAGGGTAAAACAGAAAGGGGAAAGTGTGTACAGGTATGAGAGAATACATGCTCAAGTCTTTTTTGTCAGGAAAAAAGGAATATGAAATGAGAAAAAGGGAAACTGTTAAAAAAAAAAAAACTTGGAGAATGTGAACCAGTAGATGAAAGAAGTGTGTATCGTTTTAAAATTCTGTGATATTTTTATAAATAAATAAAATAATATATTAATATCTGAATTTTTTATACACAATTATTTCTAATAATTAAATACATTTAAAAAATCCGTATCTTCACAACCTCCTAAGGATTAGACAGCGTAGCAAATTTATTTTTACGCTAGCTAGCGTCCAATCTTTATAAATACCGTAATTAATTTTCAGGCATTTATTTATAAAAAGCAGCATGATGGTGTAGTGATTAACATGTTCGCCTCACAACAAGAAGGTTCTGGGTTCTGGGTCTGATTCCCGGGCTTGCCCATGTCTGTGTGTAATTTGCGTTTTCTCTCTGTGTTTCCTCCGGGTACTCTGGTTTCCTTCCACAGTCCAAAAATATAGACATTAGGCAAATTGGCTGTTACAAATTGCCTCTAGGTGTGTGTCAGCCCTGCGATGGACTGGCAAGCTATCCAGGGTGTACACCACTTTCACCCAGTGGTGGCTGAGGAACCTCTAACTGAGAGGATTCAGTGGTGCGACAGATACGAGAGTATGATTAAAAAATTAATACAAAGCTTAACAGGATTAAATCAAGAATATTAAATTAACCATATGCATTTTAGAGTAACATATTATGAGAGGAAGTGTTCCAAAGTACAATATTTTTTAATTAAAATTGTTCAAAACCTTTATATAGTTCATAAATAATTTATTAAAGGCTGATTTTTTTTGGTTCAGACATAAAATAATAATAATAATAATAATAATAATAATAATAATAATAATAACAATAATTATTATCATCATCATTCTTATTATTATTATTATTATTATTATTATTATTATTATTAATATTAATTTGGCATGGTGGCGTAGTGGTTAGCACATCCGCCTCTCTGCAAGAAGGCCTGAGTTCGATTCCCAGTCTGGGCGTTTCTGTGTGGAGTTTGCATGTTCTCCCTGTGCTTGTGTGGGTTTTCTCCAAGTACTCCGGTTTCCTCCCACAATCCAAAAACATACACAGTAGGCTAATTGGCTGTTCCAAATCTCCCTTGGTTGTGAATGGTTGTGTGAGTATTGGCCCCGCGTTGGCCTGGCGAGCTGTCCAGGGTGTACCCCACCCTTGAGCGGAGATGGGTGCCAGCCTCCCCGTAACCCTAATTAGGATTAAGCAGTTCAGAAAATGAATGAAAGGATGAATGAATGATACAAAATAGATGTCATTTCAAAATTATGGAGGTCTTATAGATGCTGGAAAACTGCCTCCTCACTCATTAAACATCAAGCAGTACTATGCAGAGCATAAAGACAGCAGAAAAGTTACTGTCTGATTTTATGGATCAGTCACAATTTTCAGTAGTGATGTTTTCAAAACAGTTTTAGCACTTGTTCTTCACTTATCCATTTCATTAATAATCCAGACAGACTCTAGCTTTGTCATAAACGAACATGCACAGCAAACCTGAAGCTGTATGACAGAGGCAGCAGTTTTTGGCTGGCTCATTGCCCTCACAGCAAGGCACACAGTTCTGGGTTACAGCATGCAGTCCAAAACCTGTATGGCACGTTACACAGCTCTCAGGCCCAGGTCCAAAGCAATGCTTGCAGGATTCATCACAAGCCTCACAAACCTCCTGATGGACACAATTCACAGAGAAGCATTACTTTACTGAATAGTAATACAGTCATCCCTCGCGATTCAGGTTCTGCAGTTTCAGTGCATCGCAGAGTTATTAAAAATATTCATCGAAAAATTAAAAAATAAGGAAAAATAGGGGGAAAAGTTCAGGAAAATGCCGCGAGGGGTCGCTACTCGCTATTCTCATCCCAGCCTCTTCTTCTCCTGCTGTTACACGAATACTGGGAAATTCGTCCCGACCAATCGGCTTGCGAGATTTCAGAGTCGAGTCTCAAACCGGAGTCGTTATTGACCTTGCGGCCTTTCTCCTAACTTTTTCACTATTAAATAGGGAAAAAGTTAAGGAAAAGGCCGCAAGGACACTACCAACTCCGGCTTGCGACTCGGCTCTGAAATCTTGCAAGCTGATTGGTCGAGACGAATTTCCCAGCATTCGTGTCACAGGAGAGGTGGAAGTGAGTAGACCCTAAATAAAATTACCTTAAAAGTTCTAAAAACACATTTCTTACACTTTATTTGCATCTATGTACAATTACACGTATGTAGTCTATATTATTTATATTTTATTTAATTCATCTTGTGCATTGTTGTTGAATGTTTAGTTGTTATTTTAAGCATTTATAGTGTTGAATATGTATTTATTTATATTATATACACACATACATGTATGTATACGTCAGTCAGTGGGGGTTGATCCTACTTCGCGGAAATTCGGTGTTCGCGTAGGGTCTCGACCCCCCCCATTAACCGTGAAAAGTGAGGGATCCCTGTACTCTAACTATGCATCCTTCTTATTTGTCTTCCTTTTACCTCATGCTACCGCCTACTGTTCTCGTACAACTTTACACTCAAATCCCAGCCTGTGTGTACAACCTGTATATAACCTATCATTATTAACACCCATTTTGATTTCAGTCTTCTAATTGTTGTCCTTGTGGTTGCACAGAAATATCCAAATGCAACCTAAATGAAACACCTAAATGCAATAAAATACCTAGCCATCCAGTCCCATGTATAGAGTATTTCTTATTCAAGTTTTTGAAAATAGGCTATTTTCTAGCACTCTGAGCAGGCATATCTCTTAGCATGTGTTACAGAGATGTGGTATTTTAGATCCCTACAGCATTTTCAAAACAGTGTATTATGGACATAAAGGAGAAAAATGGCATCATTGGCTTGATTCCCTGACATCACGGTGTAGCTGAGCTCTTTTTGGGTAGAACAAGGACCCACTTTAGGTTGCTCAATAAAACACAGCACAGCTGTTACTCTGCAGAACATCCTCAGTGTGTGTACAGAACAAATACTCAAGAGCAGCAATCTGATATAGAAATACTTAAACCAGCCACCGAGAACCAGGAAACTGTGGGTGTTGGCTTTCAGTAATTACGCAAGTGTGACAATGTTTTATGACAACTGCACCTAATTAAACACAAATACAATCAGAATTAAAAATTATTTGCTGTCTATTTTCAGTAATGTCCTGGAAGCAACAAGCATTAAAACACAGACTCGCGCATACACACACACACACACACACACACACACACACACACACACACACACACACACTAGCAGTAC
>JAQNCB010000022.1:188880-198976 GCA_030068295.1 Euristhmus nudiceps | reverse complement strand
GCATTTCACTGCCAGTAATTGCTTAATGTAATTTCTTGCTAGTGACAATAAAACTCTTGAATCTTGAATCTTGAACAGTTTCACTCCATCACAAAACCCACATCTTCCATTTTCATGTTTTCCTGCAATTAATAAAGGTCCATTCAATCCAGTGTGTCTTAATCCAATCCTTGTAATAATGGTTTCCTCCCTTCTGTTTCTTCTTCCTTACCTTGGTTCTCCTACTCGATTTTATCGAGAAAAGCTTTCTCCCCCCTTTCTTCCTCTACCGGGAACCTAATAATATAACAAATGGCAAGCAGTGATGTCAAAATGGGAAAACCCTTCTGGTAATTTCTCTAATATCACAATAAGCTTATTATGAACTAAAACCAAAAAACTCTATAAGTAACTACTACAGAGTCACAATCACAATAAACCGGCCATTTCTCTGCACATTGTCACATTGGTGTGCCATATATGACTAAATTGCCTTTTTAACAATTGTAATATTTATATATTATTAATTATTATTATAATTGTATATAAAAACAACAATAACAAATTAATTTTACTTTAATTTATTATATAATGGATTGAATGTCACTCTAATGTGTTCCAATTTTGGAACTTTTCACTGATACTTTTCCACAACTTGGTCCCAGTATCCCAGTATTAGCTCCAAGGCTATAAGGTCTTATCTACTTAGTCCTGCACTCCACCGTAGTTGGTGCTTGTTGGAGTACCTGATGCCGAGGTTGCTGAGAAGGTGCAGAGATGAACACAGGAATGTAATTACCTGGCACTACGGTGGCTCTCTTGCCTTTGGAAAAGAAAACCAGTTCTTCAATATAAAAAATGGATATGTCGATTTTAATAATTTTTAAAAAAGACTAGGCGGTATGATGTGTGGTTAGAACATCCACCTCACAGCAAGAAGGCCTGGGCTCGATTTCTAGGCTCGGGCGTTTCTGTATAGTTTTCATGTTCTCCTCATGCTTGCTTGAGTTTCCTCTGGGTACTCTGGTTTCCTCCCACAGTTCTAAAACCTGCACAGAAGGCTAATTGGCTGTTCAAAATCCCAGTGAGTGTAAATGGTTGTGTAAGTATTGGCCCTGCGAAGACCTGGTGAGCTGTCCAGGGTGTACCCTGCCCTTGCCCAGAGTTGGCTTGGCTGAGATGGGCACCAGCCTCCCAGCAACCCGAATTAGGATTAATCGGCTTAGAAAATGAATAATGCACACTCATTGGAATTATCATTCAGTCATTGGAAAATGAATAAATGATAATCTGCAAGGTCTCAAGGTTTTTAACTTCTGTTAAGACTTGTAAGCATGTTAGTTCTGATTTTCATGCATTAATATATTATATATATTATTCAGGGCAGTGGTGACCTCCTAGTTCAAGGTGATGGGTTCCTGATCCAGGGGTTCAATCCCCACTGTCAGCACTGTTGGGCCCCTGAGCAAGGCCCTTAATCCACAATTGTTAAATTGTTTTTAAAAAATGATAATTGTAAGTCACTCTGGATAAGAGCATCTGCCAAATGCTGTAAATGTAATATATAATATTCTAAATGCTTCATAGTGTCACTGCTTGTATTATTCTGTTTCATTCTTTCAGGATTTTCGATGTGGACCTTTTGGTTAAAAGATAAATAACCACGAAATAAATTATATCAGAAATCTGGTTGTAAGCGTAAAGTGGAACCTTCATTTTAGTTATTTAATACAGTATATGTTAAGGGAACAAAACATTATGAGCGATGTCAGTTGATTACGTCATGGTTACGAGGGCGGAAGCGGAAGTAGTCTGTTTGTATATGTCCATCAGTAACAAAATCGATGAGGGGAGTAGAGGTGATGTTTATTTAATTATTTAAGCCGTGATTAAAAGTTAGTATTTTGCTTTAATACACTCGATAATGGAGTCCGGCGGTAAGGACGGGGTTAAAGGAGCCGTGCTGCACATTGTGGTGGTCGGTTTCCACCACAAAAGGGGCTGTCAGGTAAGCTAATGCTAATGCTAGCCAAACACAGGTGCGTTGTCCAACGATAGGCATCTGCCTCAAGCTGACTGTTCATGGTACGGCACGTTTTCTATAAATTGTTTTCTAAATTAATGTCGATAGGAAATAAGTACAGCACGTATACGAAAGTAAGTTACATGTATCTTGTGGTGAAACATGTAAATATTTAATGGGTGATAAATATTTAAAAAGTTGCAGTGTAACAAGAGACTGCAGTTCAGTGTATGCGCTTTCTTTTAACAGTTATACACTCCTTTTTATTATTGTGAGTTTATGAGTGCTTTACTCTGCTCTTACTGTAATAAGGTTTTGGATATTCAAACATTACAGTATGTGAAGTATTTTTCTGTTTGTGGCACTCAGAGTTCTGATTGGACACAATTTTCTGGCATTGTAAGCCTTATGATGTTGGATTGTAACCTTTTCGGATTGGCCAATTACAAGCTACTGTTACTTATGTTGCGTATACACTGTGTGTGTGTGTGTGTGTGTGTAGGTGGAGTTCTCATATCCCCCAATTACTGATGAAGGTCATGATAGTAACTCATTGCCTGAGCAGTGGAAGTACCTGCCCTTCCTCGCTCTGCCCGATGGAGCTCACAACTTTCAGGAGGGTAAAGACACATGACGGGCCATATACATCACACTATACAATGTATAATAGTATATTGTGCAGTATACTACTGTATCTAGTGTGGTACAAAACTGTAATAACATATAGTGCAGTTGCATTATATAACAATGTAATACTTTATCACACTGAAAAATGTTATATATCATTGTACAATGCAGTATAGTACTATAATGCTGTGCAAGATTATGTAGCACTGTATAATAATTTGTAACAACTTTATAATACTATTAATTATCAGGGTGACCAGCCAACAGGCCATTTGTTCTTACTTATTTGTGATTTTGAACTTGTCCCTATAGTCCAGGTAATTATGGCACAGATGCTCACACAAACAGAATGTCACACAGCTGAACGTACCCAGTCTGAAGAAGATAACAAGGAAAAACTAGGTAGAGCTAGAGGGCACTGCTAAAACTACACTGTTGGAGCTGGTTTAGAGAAGGTTCAGATCCTAGGAAAGTTACATAAACTACTGTTACAATATAATAATAATGATAATAATAATTATATTTATTACTATTAGTGGTATTAAAAATTAACGTCCTGCGTTATGTTGTGTGAAATATGAACAGCTGAATATCAACAATAGATATTGGCACCAATCTTACTTCTATGAATTCGTCTATACTAATTCATTCTATTCTATTCTGTTCAAATTGAATATTCACATTTTCTCCCTCATATTTTTAGCTATATAACAGAATATTTAGAGATTTTAGAACTCTTTTAACAATAAATGCATCAGTATTAAGACATAAGTGTCCACACATGATATTGTTGTAACAGTACAGGATATTGTTTTCCTGTAATACCCACGTACAACCACAACAGAACTTTATAACCACAAAGTTATGTACATTACAATGTGCCACAAAGTTAACATAATGTGCCACAATGTACAAAACCACAAAGTTATGTACATTACAATGTACACAAAAACCATGTACTTTAGCTCATAGCACATTTCTGATGAATGTCACAAAAACAACCGTTTGTAGGAGTCAATTATCTCTAGAGGAAAAGGACATGCTCTTTGCAAGATGTGGACTGATGGACACAACAGTAACCTCAAGCATGACTGTATGGCTTCACCACAAGAAACTTTACCTTAACAAACATGAATTATTGAAATATGAAATATTATGTGCTGTCCAACTGTACATGACAAGAGTTTGCTGACTGTTAGTATATGCAACGTGGAAACTGCTCTATGTAAAGGTGTTTTAGTATAAACTATGCAGAAACACAAGAAAAATAATCTTTAAGATTTTTATAGATATTATTTTTCCATTTTAAAACGTGATTACACCACCTGCTCCAAGTGACCGTGACAATCTGTCAGCGCCGTCATTTAAATTCAAGCATTATCCACTCGGGATAATGTTTTTTTAATTCTCAGATAGCAAATAGGATTCCTGTCTAGTAAACATCAACACAAGTTAAATAGGTTTTATGGAATGATTGAAGTGAATGTTGTTGAAATGAGTGTGTTGTCTTTCTCCTCATTCTGTTTGTCAGACACAGTATATTTCCTCCTGCCCCCTCTGGATGAGGAGATGACGTGTGTGTTTGGCGTTTCCTGCTACAGACAGATTGAAGCCAAGGTGTGTATCCTCTGTCTGGTAACAGTGTTCAGTCGTGTTACCGATATCAGGTGTATCGGGAAAGATGTCTGTGGTGTGTTTCAGGCGTTGAAGGTGCGGCAGGCTGATGTCACCCGGGAAACAGTGCAGAAGAGTGTGTGTGTGCTCAGCAGAGTGGTGAGCAGATTTGGCCTGTGTGTGGACATGTTGGATTTGTTTTAGAACATAAGAGTGCTGGAGTGGAATTGACTGTGGCGTGCTTTATTTAGCCAGTGTTCGGGCTGATTGCGGCGAAGCTGCAGCTTATCACGCATGCCTACTTTGAGGAGAAGGACTTCTCTCAGATCTCAATCCTGAAGGTAAAACGTGCATTTCTGTCTGCACCAGTGTGTGTGTGTGTGTGTGTGTGTGTGTGTGTGTGTGTGTGTGTGTGGGGGGGATTGTTCTGTTCACTGTGTACTTATTCCTGTGTGTGCGTGTAGGAGCTGTATGATCACATGAACAGTTCTCTGCGCTTCCCAACGCTGGAGGGATCACAGGTGTATCTGGGTAATCATTTACATCATGCACGTATCCAATTATTTACATTAAAGACACTTATTTATTAGTGATGAATAGACTTTACAGAGAAATGTTTCAACTCTTCAGAAGATTTGTGTTACTATTTGAACTGAATTGAATTCTGGGTGACATGGTGGCGTAGTGGTTAGCCCATCTACCTGACAGCAAGTGGGTTCTGGATTTGAGGCTCAGCGAGGGTATTTCTATGTGGAGTTTGTGTGCTCTCCCCATGCTTGTGTGGGATTCCTCCAGGTACTCTGGTTTCCTCTCACAGACCAAACACATGCACATTAATTTGATTGGATATTCTGGATTGCCCCTAGGTGTGAATGGTTGTGTGTTGGTCCTGTGATGGACTGGAGAATTATTCAGGATGTACCCCACCTTCACCCAGAGTCGGCTTCTGCCTCCCCATGACCCAAACAGGATTAAGCAGAGCAGCAAATGAGTAACTTAAATTCTTATTCAGTCCCAGTGTGTGCACTCTGCGCTAGCCCAGGATATGCGTGAGGTTGTGATACGGGCTTAAGCATTGATCTACCGTATTTTCCGGACTATACGTTGCTCCAGAGTATAAGTCGAATCATCCAAAAACTGCATAATCTAATCTTCTGCCACTTTCTCCGGGGTCGGGTCATGGGGGCAGCAGCCTAAGCAGTGAGGTCCAGACGTCCCTCTTTCCGGCCACTTCCTCCAGCTCTTCCCGGGGGACACCGAGGCGTTCCCAGACCAGCTGAGAGACATAGTCAGTGTTCATTACAGATCAAAATTTTATGGAGACAAATGGGTCCCTAGAGAGAAAAAACTTGGGGACATTCGTAAAAACTAGGGGTCATAATAACGGGTCAAATTATGAATGATTGAAACAGGTGGAAGGTGTGACTACTGCTTGCGTGAAATGAATACCTGCACCCCTTTGCAGATAAGATTGGACATCCCTGCTTTGTAGATACTGGTATACATTACCGAGGGAAATGTGGGGTTCTGCCATTTCGGTCAAAAAACCTGATAACGTAGTTCATTCGACCTGAATTTGCACCGACACAACATGACATTCAATCCTGTATATATTCATCCATAAAGATCACCATGCCCCCCCCCCCCTCTTTCTGTCTGTGTCCATCTTGCTCTCTCTTTCTCTCCATTTGTGTCTCTCTCTCTCTCTTTTCCCATCTCTTAATCTCTCTCTGACTTTCTCTTTCTTGTTCTTGCTCTCTCTTCCTCTTGCTCTCTCTATTTCTGTTGTCTGCCCCCCTCCCCTTTCAGGATTATCTGCGCGAGATTTAATACTGCATTTTAAACACAAGGTAAAATTGATTACAGGCACCAAGCTAACATGCTGTAAGATTTAATAACCATATTATTATTATTATCAAATTTATAGCCGCTTGTATGGTGTGTTTCAGGTGCTGATTCTGTTTAAATTGATTCTGCTGGAGAAGAAGGTCTGTATCTACACAGTATCTCGCTCTATCAGATGAGTAAATTTGTATCTAATGTGCAGTCTGATATACTTATGTGAAGTGTGCGTGCGTGCGTGTGTGTGTGTGTAGGTGCTGTTCTATGTCTCTCCTGTTAATAGATTGGTGGGAACCCTGATGACAGTTCTCTCACTCTTTCCTGGTAAGAGGCAGACACACATGATGTTATATGTAATAGATAGGCATGTCTTTTGATCCCAAGTTCCAAAACAAGAAAAATAATCCTTAAGGAGATTTTTATGGATTATTTTTCCATTTTAAAACGTGATGATGCCGCCTACTTCAAGCGACTGTGACAATTAGATGTACTAAACTGAATGGTGTTCATACATGTAGATTTATTTCCTGTGTATGTGCATGCATGCAGGTATGATTGAGCGTGGCCTGCCTTACTCCTCTCACTATCATCCAAAAAACAGCCAGTCAGAGAGCACTGACATTATCAAGAGTGTAGACCTGGCTGAAAACACTGAGGTGTTTGTTGCTGAGCCCAAGGCAAGCCAATCAGAGAGCTCCCCCACTTCCAGGGAGAATCCCAGCTCTCCTGATGGGCTAGACAGTGAGTGGGAGAGTCTGGACCCGAGTGTGCTGCAGGAGGAGGAGGAGGAGGAAACACGAGACGCAGGAACAAGTGCACATTCGGAGTGTAGGGAATCCGAGTCAAACACACCCATCACTGTTCAACCCAAAGCTATGCCCACTCAGACTGATACACACGCAGAGAGTACATGCACATATACGCCCCTGCTGGAGGAGGACCCATGCGGCCTGCCACCTGCCATCTTCACCAAGGTAAACACCCACACACACACACACATACACACACACGCACGCACGCACGCACGCAAGTGGTGCTGTTAAACCATATTTGGCCTCTTATTTTGTGTGTGTGTGTGTGTGTGTGTGTGTGTGTGTGTGTGTGTGTGTGTGTGTGTGTGTGTGTGTGTGTGTGTGAGTGTAGGGTTACCTATGTTTACCTTACATGGCTCTTCAGCAGCATCACCTGCTCTGTGATGTCAGAGTTCGGGGGTTTGTTGCTGGAGCAACCAACATCCTGTTCCGTCAGCAGAGACACCTGAGTGATGCTATCATAGATGTGAGATACACACATGCAAATGTACTTGCATAAGCACACACACACACACGTGCACCATCATACTGTATTTGTGTGTGTGTGTGTGCATGTGCATACAGGTGGAGGAGGCAGTGATCCACATCGCTGACCCGGAGTTGCGTCGTATCCTCAGCCTGACCACAGCTGACCTGCGTTTTTGTGACTTCCTGCTGAAATCTGTATGTGAGCAAAGTGAGGATGTGTTTCTAGATGGAACCGGTTGGGAGGGAGGGGACGAATGGATCCGGGCTCAGTTTGCACTCTACATGCACACGCTGCTAGCGTCCACACTACAGACAGGTACACACCCTGTGTACACAGTGATTAGCCCTGGTATTGTGGGTGTGGGTGGGTGTGTTGCTGATGGCTGTCTC
The DNA here is from genome assembly GCA_030068295.1 of Euristhmus nudiceps. NCBI lineage: Eukaryota > Metazoa > Chordata > Actinopteri > Siluriformes > Plotosidae > Euristhmus > Euristhmus nudiceps. Next base: position 191,221 of record JAQNCB010000022.1, on the reverse strand, counting down.
TGTGTGTTAGATAATGAGAAGCTTCTGGCAGATTATGGCTCTGCGTTCAGCTCTGCCTGGAGGATCACACACAACTACAAAGTGTGGTCCAGAACACAGCATCCGACTATCAGCCACATCACACCAGGGTAAGGACACACCCCTTGCTCCCTATTCACCATGCTATCTCACCCCTTTGTCCTCATTCATCATCCACCTTTTGTGTCTCTGACAGAGAAGATAGAAGGGAAAAAATAGAGAAAATTAATGCAGAATGAGGGAGATGAAAACACAGGGGAAAGATGGAAGGAAGAGAGGAAAAAATGAAAGGTGCAGTGGGGAGAAAGAAATGTCAAAACAATGGAAAAAAGCAAAAGAATGAAAAAGGAAAATTAAAGAAAAGGAAAAAGACATAATGGAGGAAAAAGAAAGGGAGAAATGTAAGAGAGAACTAAGAAAAAATAAAAAAAACAAAGAAGAAAATGGTAAGATAGAAATGAAATAGGGCGAAAGATAAAAAGGGTGGAAAAAAGATGCCAGTAGAAAAAAAGGACGATTAAAAGATCAATTAAAATCTAAAATAAAAGAAAGACGAGCAAATAGGTAAAATTAAAAAAACCCTCGTATCCCCAGAGTCAGATTCATACCACATTCCTCTGTTCCTTCTCTTCTCCACTCATCCTCCTCCTCTTCACTGCTCTGGTCCTTCTCTCCACTCTTCCTTTTGCTTCTCATTTCCTCTCCTCCACTTTGCCTTTTCTATGCCTCGTCTCCATTTCTCCAGTCCTCCTCTCCTGCACTTCTCTGGACCTCCCCTTCTACACTCCTCCATTCCTTCATTCCTCTTCTACACTATTTTCCTCCCTCTCTCCACTTCCTGTTTTGTCTTTAAGCTCTGTTAATATGAGTGGTGTTTGTGTGTCCGCAGTCATCCGTTCCAGGGTCAGTACAGCGTCGCCGATGTCAAGTTGCGTTTCTCACAGTGAGTTTTCTGACTTTTTTTCATTTCATTTGCAGTTTTTTAACCCGGTGTGTTCTAGTAGTACACTAAAGCAGTGCTCAAGATCTCCGAGCAGTATCCTGTAGTCAAACGCCATGATGGACGAGATGATGTACCAAACTGAATCTATTACATATCAATGCTTATCCCACAATTCTGAAGCTCAAAGTGATCAAACATGAGTAGTTCCTGGTTATAAGAAACCCTGAGGTGTGTGTGTGTGTGTGTGTGTGTGTGTGTGTGTGTGTTGTAGCTCGGTACAGAACAGTGAAAGGGGGCGGAAACTGGGCAGTGCAGTGATGAGCACCAGCAGGAGTGTGGTGCAGACCGGCAGGGCTGTAGGTGAGCGTCAGTGCATCTCTCATGTCATGTTTACTCCATCCAATCAGGACCACATGCTCTTATTTCACAGGTTTCTTCATCGCTCTCTCTCACTCTCTCTTTTTGTAGGTCAATCTGTGGGCGGAGCCTTGAACAGCGCCAAGTCAGTAATGTCGTCATGGTTCTCGACACTTTCTCAACCAGCATTAATATCAAACCCACAGTCAACAACAACCAAGCAATAACCTGCACAATGCTCACTTTCGGTCTTAGTAACACGCACACACACACACACACACACACACACACACACACAGACACACACACACACTCCATCATCATTTCAAACACTTGCAGATCAAACACACTACTTTTTCACTTTTACTGTATCTTGGTGTGTCTTGACTGTCTATCCAATCAGCAATCAGTGCTGCCTCTCCCTGATCAGAGTGTGTTTACCTGAAATCAGGAGCCTTAATCTTTTCTCCCTGAGACCAAGTATGAGTATGACAACGAGTGAAGAACGTAGTATTAATCTGTACGTGACTGCCGTGTTCTGTGAGTGCTGAAGTCTTCATGCTGAAGTTTGTTTTATGGTGTTTAAACAGTCATTTTAATGGAGAGGGCAGACCTCAGGCCTTGGAAGATGCTTACACTTTCTGTTGAGCAGTACTGTTTAAACGATTTTATCAGGTGGCCTTAAATGTGACCAGATTGTACATTTGGCAGTGGAAATGACTTTCACTTGGATTTCATCACGTGATGTCACGTTATCAGATCTTCGTATTGGAGCATTTTCACAAGAAGGAATAAAATGAACATGGTGTTGGACTGTAATGTGATACCAGTATCTATAATAATGCATCAGTTATCTAATCTTTTATTTTCTATCTATAACTTCATCTGCCATATATGTCTCTCTGTTTATTTCTTTGTCAGCCTGTGTCTCTGTCTCTCTGTCAGTCTGTATTAGGCAACTGTGACTACGTCATAAATACCACGTGACTTACGGGTCCTTGGCCACACTGTCGGGCAAAAAAA
>JAQNCB010000022.1:0-10837 GCA_030068295.1 Euristhmus nudiceps | reverse complement strand
ATATAAGTTTTGTGTCTGTGAGGACAGGACTACCTGTATGGAAAAGAGACCACATCACTCACCTACCATGACTTTGTTAACAAGGAGCTGGTGCTATTCTCTAACTCGGACAACGAGCGCTCTATCCCGAGTCTGGTGGACGGTGAGATGTTTATATTCTGTTAAATGTGGGGGGGGCATAAGAGACAATATGCTAGTCCTTTCTGTCTTCTAGTCTATGCAACATTCATGTGGGTGTGGTTTTTCCACAGAGGTGCCCCCCCCTTTCCCCCTCCATATTGTGTGTTTGAAGTCTTTACTAAGTTGAAGGTGTGTGTGTGTGTGTGTGTGTGTGTGTGTGTGTGTGTGTGTGTGTGTTAGGTCTGAAGCCAGGTCAGAGGAAGGTGATGTTCTGTTGCCTGAAAAGAAATGATAAGCGTGAGGTAAAAGTAGCCCAGCTCGCTGGCTCTGTTGCCGAGATGTCCGCTTATCACCATGGAGAGGTTAACTATGTGTTTTCTACTTTTTGTGTTTTAGAATTCTTGACTTTTGAATATATGGCTCTGCACTGTGACTTAATAATTAAAAAAGGAAAAATTAACTGCATGATTAGGTATCCTTGATGATGACCATCGTGGGTCTGGCGCAGAACTTTGTCGGCAGCAACAATCTGAACCTGCTGCAGCCTGTGGGGCAGTTTGGTACACGTCTTCATGGAGGAAAAGACTCAGCCAGCCCCAGATACATCTTCACCATGCTCAGGTATGTAAACACATGCGCACACTGTTCTCAGTTGTGTTCAATCTACGGTACCTCCAGCCCTTGGGCTGTGCTGGGCTCGAAATTTTATTTTATTTTTTTTAAACTCGCCAGCCGGACGGGTTACCTAAAAAGTTACTAGTCAATCGTAAAATCGACTAGCCAAAGTATATCAGTAAAAATGACACAGAAGATTATATATTATACAATTGCAGAGATGCCTACCTCAGATATAGATTTTCAGTATTCTTCTAGACTTTTTTCAGTGTTTTTGAAAGTTTTCAGCAAGACATCAGACAGCGCAAGACAGACAGAGACATATTTATTTTACATCGTACTTAAAATATAGAGGTTGGATGGCAGCACCATCATGACTCACATGAGACAGAGAGACAGCGCGTGAGACGGATAAATAAAAAGAGCTCTCTCGTTCTGTCTGTAATGTCCACTTTTATTGTATGTTTTTTTTTTTTTTCTTTTTTCTTTTTTTCTTCCAACTTACAAGTCCGTCCTTTTTTGAAAATATATTTTCAACTGGCCAAACCGGGCGAGCTGGTAACTGAACTAACTCGCCAAATAAGAAATTAAGTTGCATCTGGCGACCAGACTACCACAAATTTCGAGCCCTGCTGTCTATTTAAATAGATTTCAAGAGTCACTCAGAACTCGGGTCAAGTTTTGGTACAAGTTAACGTTTCTGCGGAATTAGCATTTGAAATGTTATATTTTTGAGTGACACATGCTCTCTCTCACCCACACACACTAGTCCTCTGACTCGATTGCTGTTCCCTCCTGTGGATGACAATCTACTTAAGTATAATTACGATGACAACATTCGCGTGGAGCCCGAGTGGTATATTCCCATCATCCCACTCGTTCTGGCCAACGGTGCTGATGGTATTGGAACGGGCTGGGCCAGCCGTCTTCCCAACTTTGACGTGCGTGAGATCATCAACAACATCCACCGCTTGCTCAATGGGGAGGAACCTGTGCCCATGGTCAGTTCCAGGAACAACAGTGTGTATTAAGTAGTAGTTTTATTTATTTATTTTTAAACTATTGTTCTCCGTGTTTTCTAGTTGCCAAATTATAAGGGCTTTAAAGGGACTATTGAGGAAGTAACAACCAACCAGTACATGAACAGTGGTGAGGTGGCCATCATTGACTCCACCACCATCGAGATCTCGGAGTTGCCTGTAAAAACCTGGACTCAGGTTTGCAGTCATGAGCATCATGTGGTCTGTTAATAGATTGTTCATGTGTTCCTTTTACCTAATTTGAATGAATATTGTCTAGACGTATAAAGAGAATGTGCTGGAGGTGATGCTGAATGGGTCCGAGAAGGTGCCTGCTCTGATCACAGATTATAAAGAGTACCACACAGACACGACTGTGCGCTTTGTGGTCAAAATGACTGAAGAGAGGCTGCGTGAAGCTGAGGCTGTGGGTCTACACAAAGTCTTCAAGCTCCAGAATGCCATGACCTGTAACTCTATGGTAAAGACCGATGAAGCTGATGCTTCTCAGTGTGCGGCAGTTTAAAAAAACAAAAAGCACTATGTTCTAAACCCAGCTCTTCATATGTTCAGGTGTTGTTTGACCATGTGGGCAGCCTGAGGAAGTATGAGACAGTGCAGGACATCATGAAGGACTACTTCGACCTCCGTCTGAAGTATTACGTTCTGAGGAAGGACTGGCTGCTTGGCATGCTGGGAGCTGAAAATGCCAAGCTCTCCAATCAAGCACGCTTCATTCTGGAGAAGATCGAGGGCACTCTAGTCATTGGTGAGAAATACAAGTTTGTACAAGTGAATGTTTCAAACAAATATTAAATTCAAATCAGAGTTAGTGCTCACTATTGTTTTGTCCCCTTTCTTTCAGAGAACAAGCCCAAGAAGGAGCTGATCTGCATGCTGCAAGAGATGGGCTACGACTCTGATCCTGTTAAAGCCTGGAAACAATCTCAGGAGAAGGTAGAAATCTTTCCTCACTGTTCATGTCGTCACTACTTATGCATTCTATGTGAATCTTGGACATGCGCCCGTGTTTTGTTCAGGAAGTGGAGGAGGATGTAGATGGGGATGAGGAGAAGGAAAGGGCGGAAGAGGCATCAGGACCAGATTATAATTACTTGCTGAGCATGCCCATGTGGTTCCTCACCAAAGAGAAGAAAGACGAGCTGTGCAAGCAGAGAGACATGAAGGTCACTATGATTTCATTAGTAAACAGGCTTGATGTTAAAACCACATTGTGTGTGTTTAATTTATTTGAATGTTGGTTGTTAGATGAATGAGTTGAATATGTTGAAGAGGAAATCGCCTTCAGATCTGTGGAAGGAGGATCTCGCTGCCTTTACTGAGGAGCTGGAGGTAGCTGTAGCCCTCTGTCTTGTACAAACCAAATGGAGATTGGAAAATGTTTAGTTAGTGATCTGTGCTAAATATTCAGAGTGATCAGAGTTTGTTGTGTGTGTGTGTGTGTGTGTGTGTGTGTGTGTGTGTGTCCCACCACAGCGTGTGGAACAGGCCGAGCGAGACGCTCAGGTCACAATCACTCAGGTCAAGGTCAAAGGGGGCAGGTCGAGGATGGTGAAGGTGAAGAATGAAACTAGGCCCACCCCTCAGGGACGCCGCATCATCCCACGTGTCACCAGTGCCATGAAGGACCAGGCTGCTAAAAAGGGCGCTGTCAAGAAGAGCAAATTAAAGGTGGGCGTGCCATGTCGGGATCATGCTGCTGTGTCCCTTCTCTTTAATCTGTTTTCTCTCGTTCTCTAAATGTGCCTCTTTCTCTGCAGTCTGGAGATGAAGGCAGTGTTGTGATGAAGATGGGGTTTGGTGATGAGGGAGATGAAGACGGTCATGAGATGGGACTTGCTGCTCGTCTCATGAAAAAGGGAGGCAAAGGGAAAGGTATTGACTGGAAGCAAAAGAATAAGGCTGTAGCATGTCTCATGTTCTGGTCTTAAAGTGCAGTTCTTTCTTTTCCAGCTTCTAAGTCTGGCAAGCAGACCACACTGCAATTTAAACCTGTCAAGAAAGAGAAGAAGCTGTTATCATCTGAGGAGGAAGAAAGCGATGATGGGGGTTTGAGCATAGCTCCCAGAGAGCGTCTGGGAAGGAAAGTGAACGGTAACTTAAAATCGGTTGCTCACATGGTGTTGAATAGTTTTCAACATCCAGCAGTTGTGTGTGGGGTAATGTTTCTAGCTTGTAATATGGAAGTGAATGTTTCTGTTTCAGTCGGTATGAAGTACTCCTTGTCTGACAGTGAGGAAGACTCCGAAAACTGGACTAGTTTGGGCAAAAAGAAAAAAGATGATGATGATGATAATATGTTTGTCCCAGAGCCTGACGATGTACCTTACAGTGAGCGGGACTCACCTGCCCCACCTCCACAGTCAGTCTTCCAAAATATTTTGTTTTCATGTTGATTGTTATATTATAGTGCTTGTTGTTTGTTTAAAAAAAAATAAAAAAAATTTTTTTACAGGAAAAAAATTGTGCGAAAACCAAAGAAAGACAAATCAGTGGTGAAGACATCACCCACCTGTAAGAGCTCTGAACAGTCAAATATTACAGGTTAGTCACAAAGTTTGCTGTTTAAAGCACCGTTAACATCTGCATGCTTGTCCATACAGCTGAAAGTGATACTCCTAAACCTTCACTCAATCCCAAAGAGAAAACAGTGAAGAAAGCAGCCGTCACAAAGAAACCTGCAGCAAAGAAAATTACAGCAGTCTCCAAGATAAAAGGACTTGTATCAGGTGTGTAAAAAGTGCTGATACTCCAGACGCCTTAACTCGAACAACGAGGTGCATGGGAAAATCATGGATAACTACATATTGTGTGTATAAGTAAAATCACCTCAAAGTTCTCTAAAAGCACAGTAGTACTGAACATGGAACATCCAAATAATACATTTATATTGTACCTGTACAGAAAATGCATGCAATACATATTGGAATACATAATACAGTAATCCATTTAACTGGTGCCTGAAAGGCTCAGCAGCACCGGCGTTGGTACTACCCGCTTCGCCGTGCTCCTCCTTATTACAATATACCGTGATTTCTAAAACAACACAGCCAACCTGTGGAAGCCTTACAGTTTATTCCCATGTGGCAAGCAAGCTTATCTGCAGTGGACATTACCTCTACACGCATACTTTCCTGGTCAGACGAGCACGTACATTACCTTTACTGTCCTTACTGGAACCAAATTCAAACTGTACAGCAAACTTTTCTTTTGATTTTCTAATATCACTTATCGATTGTTTTTCAACTCAAAATTCTTCACGAACACTGCTGAAAACAGCACGCAGCGCAGATCACAGCTCAGGCTTGTAAACACTGGTGCGCTCATGACATCTACTGGACAAAATCCATACTTGCCGACCGAGGGGGATTTTTGTCCGTGTTATTTGTGGCATCAGGGTCTGTTGGGCCGAGGTTCAACTGTGTGTGTGTGTGTGTGTGTGTGTGTGTGTGTGTGTGTGTGTGTGTGTGTGTGTGTGTGTGTGTATAATGAAATTTGCATATCACTTCACACAGGCAGAGTGTAGTAGTAATCATAAAGAATATACAGAATTATACTTCTGTTGTTCACGACATTTTATAAATGAATTTTTGGATAGAGCAAAAAAAAAAAAAAAAAGACCTTGAAAATGACCTAATACTATCTGTCTTTTGGAATTTTGAGTGTAAATATTCACTAAATTGCAACTTTTCTACCTTAAAAATCACAAAAGCTCCAACCCTTGGGCGGAGGTGTCCTTACCTCATGGGTACTATGCACCCAGATACTGATTCACTTATTTTAAAATAGCCCAATGATATGCTGGTTTGTTTTTATTATTATTATTATTTATTTTTTTTATTTACAAAACCCTCCTCTATGATTTTTCCATGCAGTGTCACGTGTGTGTCTTCTAGTGCATCTCTAATTAGAATATCTTCCAAACTTCGATACGTTTCAGTAATTGAGTTTAAAATGTGAACTCTGTATATTATATAGATTTATTACACACAGACTGATATATTCTGATGATTAATTTTGATGATAAAAACCCAAAAATCAGTATCTCAGAAAATTAGAATATGCTACTACTTTTCTTTCGGCTTCTCCCATCAGGGGTCGCCACAGCGAATCATCCAATTAGAATATGCCTTCAGACCAATTTAAAAATGGGATAAAAAGCATTCTTAACATGAATGTTGGAGTGTGTGTTTGTAGGTGTATATTTACTGCACATTCGTGTGAGATACACAGGGCGACACAAAAAAACAGGAAGTTATTCACAATCCAATAAAACAGAGTGATGGAATAAAAATATTTTACTCACAGTAATTGAAACCTTCAAACATGCCGTTTCAGAAACAATGATGGAATTTTAATAAAAAAAAAAAAATTACTTCCTGTAGGTGGCGTCCTCTTGTGCGAATGCTTTCTTGAAATCTGCTATTGAGATTCCCCATTGACCTCTGCAGCATTTCAGCTGGGATACTGTAAATTTAATCCTGAATTCTGTTTTAACTCATCCAATTTTGAAAATTGAACAATTTTCCACACATTCAAGAAACCTGGTTTCGACAGGATGAAGTGACATCACAGACTGCACGGCAGTCATTGAAGGCTGTCCAAGAATTGCTTGGTAACCGTGAGAGCTCAAGATTCAGTAACGTTCCCTGGCTCCCGAGATCGCCAGGTTTGTCAGTTTGTGGGAGGGTTTTTCTTTTCCTTCTTTCCCTCCTCCTTGTTGGGTTAACTCAAGAGTAGTGTGCATGATTTGACCAAGAACTCTGGATGAGTTAAAACAGAATTCAGGATGAAATTCAGTTTTCAGGTTTCAGTTACTATGAAGAAAATATTTTTATTGGATTGTTAAAGTTCCCATTTTTGTGTCACGTGTGTGTGTGTGTGTGTGTGTGTGTGTGTGTGTGTATAACTAATATCACGGACATACTGCCTATTTGTGTAGATGTTAAGCAGCCATCCATCCTTGATGTGATGTCTGCATCTGCTACCAAGAGCTCAGCCGCAAAACCACCCACCACTGATTCAGAATCTGAAAACTCCGCCCCTAATCCACCAGCAGCTAAAAAGACAGCCGTGCGCAAGAGGAAAGTGGTGGAGAGCAGCGATGATTCAGATGGAGGGAACCTCATGAACCGCCTCAAAAGCAAAGCCTCGGCTGGGGTAAAGGTATGTCTCTTGCGCCGCCCTCTACTTATTTTATTTTGAGTATTTGTTTATGGCATTTGCAAATCCACTTATCCAGATCTACTTGCATTTCGTCTCAATGGTACAACTGAGCAGTTGAGAGTTAAGATACCTACTTACTCACTCGAGTGCCCAACAGTAGGACCTTTCTGGAACTTATCCTTGAACCCATAACCACCGAATCAGTTACCTAGAGCCTAAACCATGAAGCAACCACTGCTGAAGTTTTCACTCTTAAGTTCTAGTTAATTATTAAAGTCAACGCTTTTTAATTCCTGAGTGTTATATAAATGACCCCCCACCCCCCGAGGAGAGGGTATACTACATACTGTATACAAGTAAAATCACCTCAAACTCTGTAAGTAGTACTGAGCATTTGACACCCGAATAAATGTATATTGTACTTGTACAGTAAATACATGTAATACCTAATACAATAATTCATTTAACTGGTACCTGAAGGGCTCAACAGCTCCGTTGTTAACACTATGCGCTATTTGCTCCACCTTATTACATATACCGTGAAGATATCTAAACCGCCACAACCAACCTGTGGAAGCCTTACAGTTTATTCCCATGTGGTGAGCAAGCTTATCGGCGGCAGACATTATCTCCACACCGCGTACTTTCAGGGCCATACGAGCACGTACATTACTGTCCTTACTAGAACCAACATCAAACTGCACAGCAAACTTTTGTAACTTTTCTTTTGATTTTCTAATATCAGTTATCGTTTGTATTTTAACTCCAAATTCTTCACAAACACTGGTGAAAACAGCATGCAGCACAGATCACGGCTCAGGCTTATAAACACTGGCGAGTTCATGACACCTACTGGACAAAATCTGAACTTGCGGACCAAGGGGTTTTCCGTTGCATCCAATATGCTTTGCATCAGGGTCCATTGGACCGAAGTTCAACTGTGTGTATATATATGACCTACATGTAGCATCTTCCCAAATTTGAAGGCACACAATTAAGCAGAATGCTCCCATCGAGTTTCAATTTCCCTTCACTAGAACCAAGAGGATCAAACCTGTTCTAGCAGGACCGCCCCCCCTCCCACAGTGAGCACCACTGAGACATGCCTTGCCACAGTTGGAGTGGGAGAACGTGAGTCGCTTGCACAGCAGTGCTGAACCCAAACCCACTGAACACATTTGGGATGAACGAGAATGCCAATTTGCCCAGGTGTCCCTGCCTGACATCACTTCCTGTCCTTAATAACGCTTTTGTAAATAAATGGAACCTGGAGTCCAACAATCAAGAAACACCAGTGTTATGTTCTACAAACTTTTGTCTGTACATGTGTACATATTTTTAAGACGATCCTGCAGCTGTGCATTTATACATTTTCAAAGTCATATCTTCAAAAGACCAGCTTGTGCAATTTCATATTTTGTAGCTGCAACAATTAGAGGGCAGGAGTGTTGAAAACGTTTTATTGTTTAAAAGCCCAGGCAGTTACTTTTTATGCCAACATCCGGCACAAAATCATGACGATACTCTGTGGCGATATGAAGTTAGCTGGTGCTATGAAGTTAGTTAGTGTGAGACAAGAGTATGTGGAGGACAGGGATGGATGGAAACAGATTATTTGTTGTGGCAACCCTTGAGAGGAGAAGCTGAAAAAAAAAGTAGTAGTAGACCCTGTGGCGATATGTAGAAAGGATACGATTGTTATTACATCACAATATCAAGATTCTCATTCCACAAACCACTTAATCCTTCTCGGAATCATGAGGAGGCTGGATTCTATCAGCTGACACTGGGCGAAGGTGGTGTACACCCTGAACAGCTCACAAGACCAACACACACATTCACACTCACCACTAAGGGTAATTTACAAATGCATGTTTTTGGACTGTAGGAGGAAACCAGAGTGCCCTGGGGAAACCCGTGGAGGAAAGGGGAAAACCCTATTACGTTACCATGCCGTCCACAACATCGATATTTTATCTTCATACCGCCCAGTTCTATAGGGCAGTAATTTGGACGAGGGGCATCACAACATGGCTTTGTCATGTAAAAAAATAATAATAATAGAAATCACACTCATACAGTTACTTTTAACAGGGAAAAACTGACTCAAAAAAGGGAAAAAGGAAGATCAACATCACTCCAACATCAGCAGTTAAAGGTTTTACAAACTCAATGTCCTAATTTTTTTTTTTACAGAGATACAAACAGGGTTATTGAAAGAAAAAACAAGGAGTGTGTTGTCACGCTGCTCGCCAGGAGTGCAAACTCACAACAGCAGGTCATGTGAGCAGCTGATCTGAGTCAGGAAAAGGAAAAGCCTGAATAAACATCTGTGTGACTTGTAGAAGAGTACAAAGGTCATGCATGTGAAGGGAGTGTGCTTAGGGAGAGTAAAGCGGACTGAATCAGAGGGACTGCAACAAGTTAGCATACAAATAGTACAACTTACCTTAGAATCAGAGGAAGAAACTCCTTTCACTGATGACTGAACTTTTTCAAGTGAAAAGCATTTTTATATAGAGCAGTGACACCAGCACAGAAAATCTGTAGGAAATTTAAAATACATGATTATTTCTTCTTCGTACATCTTAACATATCCTTAAAACCAGTTATTTAAAGTTATTTAAAATGTATGGTTGTATTTTTATTTCCTTAAACAAAACACCCCTCTTCTGCTTCCACAGCATGTTTCCTTAAATGAGATTTTTTTTTTCCCTACCCGCATTCTGAAAAAAAAACCGCCTCCAGTGCTGGGATTGGTCAAAATTACAGGTTAATTTCTAAATGCAGTGTGTGAATGGGAATCCACCAACCAATCATAGTGCAGAAGGTGGGACTTATCAAATACGGGTAGTGGAAAAAACGGCTAAAAACAAATCGAAACTTTATCACAAATATGCTAAAGAAATAAGCCAAACCTAAAAAAACAATAATATATTAGTTTCAACAAAGTGTTAGCACTTACTTGGTCAAAAAGTCAGGTTTTCGGATAAACTCAGACCGCCATAAAGCTTCGTGATCTTCAGAGGAGTAAAGTGCAAACCATAATCATCGAAGATGTGTGGAAAAACCGGATATGACGTAGTTTTAAAGATGCGCGCTCGCGAGTACTCACACACACACACCCATACACTCATATAAAAGTCTGTTTTTGGAGTTAAAATTATTTATTTAAATAGATGGATATATAGATTTACATTTTTTTATATTTATGATTTTTCTTCCATATGTTTGTAACAGTGCAGTATGGTTGCATAGCCCGACTATCTCAGCAAGATGGTCCTGGGTTCGAGTCCCAGGCTCAGGCATTTCTGTGCGGAGTTTGCATGTTCTCCCTGTGCTTACATGGGCTTCTTCCAGGTTTCCTCCCACAGTTCAGAGAGATGCACGTTAGGTTAAATGGCTGTTCCAAAGAGTGCGTGTGAGCGCATGTGTGTGGGTTGGCCCTGTGATGGACTGGCTGTACTCCTCCATCACCCAGTGATGGCTGACATAGGTTCCAGCCTACCTACGATTAAGTGGTCTGACAAATAAGCGAGTAAGTGTTTTTTACGAAATATGAAGTTTATTGAAAGGGTTGTTCTACTTTAGGAACTGGAAAAAAATTCAGTATGTCAGTGAGAAACAAGTCACAAGTGTAAGAAGGGGCCCGAGGCCATGCGGCCACTTCATCCTGGCCTGGTCATAAGTGCTGCACTAACTTCAGCTTAGTATCACTCCTACACTTTCATAATTTTGGCATAAATTTCATAGAATTTTTGTAAAATACAAATTTATCAGGATGAAATTAACCATTAATGCAGCCTTAAGGGGTCACAGACCAGTGTCTTCCTTTTGCCGGTCCCAAGCCCGGATAAATGCAGAGGGTTGCGTCAGGAAGGGCATCCGGCGTAAAA
>JAQNCB010000019.1:10160-20327 GCA_030068295.1 Euristhmus nudiceps | reverse complement strand
ACCATCCAGTCATCTAATCAAGGCTTCAGACTTTGAAATGATTCTTCAATTGAAATTCTGAAGCCTTGGTTAGATGACTGGATGGTCAGGTGGGCATGATTAGGGTTGGAGCGACCATATTCAGGAAGGTAGCTCTCCAGGTGCAGGATTGAGCACCACAGCTATATACGTATATTCATCTATAGACACATATACAGAAGAGTGAGTGATATTTAAGGTGCATGATATACACCAGGTAAGAGTGTATATCATGGCATGCCATGGTCCTTAAACCAGGAATTGGTGCGTTTGTCAATGTGGGCAGGTACCAGGTCCTACTCGAAAATTAAATCAATATCTCCTCAAATCTGGTCAGCAGAGGAAGGCTTGAAGTGCTCTGAAGCTTCCTGGGAGATGGCTACATTGACCTTCAACATGAGAAAACATAGTGGACCAACACCAGCAGATGACGTGGCTCACCAATCCACCACTGACGGGAAACTTTACACTGGACCTTAAACAACTTGGATTATGTGCCTCTTCCTCTAGACTCAGAGACCTTGATTTCCAAAAGAAATGCACAATTTACTCTCATCTGAAAAAATAACGTTGGACCATTGAACAACAATCCAGTTCTTTTTGTCCTTGGCCCAGGTATGATGCCACTGACATTGTCACTAGTTCGAGAGTGACGTGATGCATTGACTCCAGCAGCCATCCACTCCTTGTGAATCTCCCCCAAATTCTTGAACGGGTTTCGTTCCACAATCCTCACAAGGCTGTGGTTATTATAGATCTTTGTACACTATTTTCTGCCACAGTCTTCCACTCCACTTTCCATTAATGTGCCTGGATGAACAGCCGGCCTCTTCAGCAATGACCTTTTTGTGTCTTACCCTCCATGTGCAGGGTGTCAGTGATCGTCTTCTGGGCAACTGTCAAGTCCACATTCTTCCCCAAGATTCTGGGTCTACTGATCCAGACTGACAGGTCATTTAAAGGCCCAGGAACCCATTGCAGGTGTTTTAAGTTGGTTATCTGAATAGAATGTAACACCATAGGTCCCCAGTATTGAACTTTTTCCACAATATTCTTATTTTCTGAGATACTGGATTTTGGGTTTTCATTAGCTGTAAGTTTTAATCATCAAAATGAAAGAGATAAGCACTTGAAATATATCAGTCTGTGTGTAATTAGTCTATATAATATACAGATTTCACTTTTGAAACGGAATTACTGAAATAAATCACATTTTGATGATATTCTAATTCATTGGGATGCACTAGTGTATGATTTTAAATGATTAAACAATTTAAAATAATAAATCACACTTAAATCCACCAGATTTTTAAAGAAAAGCTTCTCTCAGACTCATGGCTTATTTTAGAGTTGCAGGTTGGAATAGCCGACCGTGTCTCTCACTGTCTATGGTGAGAGGGATGTAAAAGAACCATTGCTGATGTTCGTCAAGAGTAGGCTGCATAACCATCAGCGTATTTCTGCCCTGCGATGGCCTGGCGAGCTGTCCAGGGTGTACTCTGCCCTCGCCCGGAGTTGGCTGAGATGGGCGCCAGCCTCCCCGCGACCCTAATTAGGAATAAGCGGTTTGGAAAATGAATTAATGAATATTTATTTATTTATTTATTTTCTTGCAAGGTGAAAGTACAGAGAACAAAGTTGTATATACAGTCAGAAACTCCCTGTTGAAAATGTTTGAGCCGACAGACTACAGACTTTAAATGGTCCTGTCATCCTTGTTAATGCCTGCACTCCTATTCTGACCTTGCACCAGAGACAAAGGAGGAGTTCAACTTGAGCAATATCATCAAGGACATTTGATCGGCGCTGACCTGCCCAGGACATTTTGGAGTTGGCAAGATAAATGAGACTGGACATCACCTGTTAGAGCTTTACTTCTATCATGGTCCCTGCCTGATCAATCCTCACTTTCAGATCAAGCCACAACACAGAGTGCCACGGAGACAGCCCCCAAGCAGATAGAAAAATGGATAGAGCACTATTCACAGCGGTATTTCACATCGAATGTTGTTGTCACTTCAGCCCTTGATTCCTACCCATCATGGGAGAGCTAGATTCTGAATCAACATTGGGGTAGCTCTGCAAGTGTATTGACAGCCTGACCTACAGCAAGACATGTTTTATGGCATTCTTAATCAAATCCAGCAGAATGCCGTTATTGTTGTGTGCCTTCCCTTACATTATTGTTGGGTGCCAAGCTGTCATGGAATGTCAGTGTGAGGGTGGTGGAATGTGAGTGTGTGAGGGTGGTGGAATGTTAGTGTGTGAGGGTGGTGGAATGTGAGTGTGTGAGGGTGGTGGAATGTGTGTGTGTGAGGGTGGTGGAATGTGTGTGTGAGGGTGGTGGAATGTGTGTGTGAGGGTGGTGGAATGTTAGTGTGTGAGGAAGGAGGAATGTTAGTGTGTGAGGAAGGAGGAACGTTAGTGTGTGAGGGTGGTGGAATGTTAGTGTGTGAGGAAGGAGAAATGTTAGTGTGTGAGGGTGGCGGAATGTTAGTGTGTGAGGGTGGCGGAATGTTAGTGTGTGAGGGTGGCGGAATGTTAGTGTGTAAGGAAGGAGGAACGTTAGTGTGTGAGGAAGGAGGAACGTGAGTGTGTGTGGGTGATGTAATGGTTGTGTGTAAGGGTAGTGGAATGTTACTGTGAGGGTGGTGAAAGTTTAGTGTTTTAGTGTTAACAATGGCTATTGAACATGTTTTTAAAAGTGTTTATATTTTTCTTTGAACCAGACTACTTCCACTTTACTGAAAATTAATTCTTCCTAAGAACGTAGATTTTTCCTCATTTCTCCCTAATTTAGTCTCCCACCTATCAAGTATTACTATAAATATCAACCAGGGAGGGTCGACAGCATACACATGCCCCCTCTGTGACATGCAACGCAAGCCACCTGCCTCTTTTCAAACTGTGGCGCATGCATATTTGGTTGCGGTCGAACATACTCGAAGGGAAAGTGCTATCTGCCCCCTCATATAAATAAGCTCACGGATGCCCATGATTGGCTGGCGATTGCTGTCAGAGCTCGACCAAATATCTCCTGATCACGGATTGGCTGTGGCATTAACCTGGATTCGAACTTGCGACCTCTGGGTTAATAGTCACGCTCATTGTCAATCTGCCACTCAGAAGCTTCGTAAGAACTTCAGGATTTTTATCTTGCACCCTGATTCAATGACAGATTTCTTCAATTTCTGCTCTTGGGATCATAGTTACAAGTTGTTCACTTATTTATTTATTTATTTATTTATTTATTTATTTATTTATTTATTTATTTTCTAAGGGTTTCTACTCTTAGTTTTCTGTGTAATATTTTTTTTTCTGCTGGAGTCAAGATATAGACTGGAATTTCCAGTGTCGATAATGCAATCTGCAATATTTATAATTTATAATTAGCCTCACTTAATTAGTTCCCCCCGAATGGAGCTAATCAGGTGATCAAAGACCAGTTATGTCTCTCACTGTCTGTGGTGAGAGGCGTGTACATTCTTATGTGTATTCTGCTCCTCGCCCAGAGTCGGCTGAGATGGGCGCCAGTCTACCCGCAACCCTATTATGCAGTTCAGAAAAAAAAAATGAATGAATAAATAATTTGTTCTACATAAATACTAGAAAATGGCACTGGTAAGGATGGCTGTTGCTGCACCGCGTCCTCTTAACTTTAGTTTTTTTATGTTTTTATCTTTATTTTTTTTTTTGTTTTTTGCAATACACTGATCATTTATGACAGACAGACATTTTTAGATATCTGACAATCTCCACAATCTGGCACAACCCGGGCAGATTTTTACTAGATGTATGTGGCTTTCTTTGGCTGCCTGGGCAGAACCAATGTTGAAGGAAAAGAGTGAAATAGCCGAAGTCATGTTCAGGATGAGGAAAACTCAGCATTGTTCCCTGCTTCCCAGCATTCTTTTAGCTCATTTCCAATGTTTGGAAAACAAGCAGGATAAACTAAGGGCCAGTATGACCTTTTTTAAGTACCGGTAACACTAAGTACTGTAATATCTCTATTTTTACAGGGACATGATCAGACCCCTCAGTCTCCGACTCGGCTATTGTTCCTGCAGGTCTCTCCGTTCACTGCCATGATCAGAGTCAGTGAAGCGCAAGGTGCATAATGACTAACAAACTGGGTGCTCTGCTGATCTTGAACACATCATGGTCAAATGCAGACCTTTTTACTTGCCTAGAGAGTTGACAGCAGCGTTCTCTGCCACTGTTTATAATTCCCTAATGCAGACACCATGCAGGTGTTGGATGAACTATATAATGTTATTGACCAACAGGAAGCACTACACCTGGAGGCTGCATTCAGCATGGCTGGCAACTTCAACAAAGCCAATCTGAGAAAGTTCTACCAAAGTACTGCCAGCGCAAGGATGCAACAACATTCCAGAACATCCTGGACCATGTTTACACCCTGTTCGCACATGACAACAAAGCCCAGCCCTTGACCAGTCTTTGGCAAATCAGATAACTCCTTGGTCCTGCTGCTATAGGCTGAGACTAAAGAGTGAGCAACCAATGCCATGCTCCATTCAACCCTGGACTGACCAATCAGACATCATCCTGCCTTATTTATTCCGCACTATAGACTGGGAAGTTTTCCGAACTTCCACCAACATTGATGTGAATGACTATGCTGAATACGTGACCAAATACACGCACAAATGCATCAATGATGTTGCACCACAGGTTACTGTACAGACTTTCCTTAACCAGAAGCTATGGATCAATGGAGAGTTGCACGCTGTGCTCAGAGCAAGGAAAAGTGCCCTTAAATCTAGAGATCCTTGTGGGTTCATGAAAGCCTGGTATGATCTGAGATCTGAGATATGATCCCAGTGTCTGTTTTTAAAGTATGTGCTCAGGAACAGGCAGATGTCTTCACAGACATTTTTAACCTTTCTCCGAACTTGTCTGTTGTCCCAACATGTTTCAAGAGAACCACCATCGTCTCTGCCCTAAAGAAGTCTAATGTGAGCTGCTTCAATGACTATCACCCAGTAGCATCATCATGAAGTGCTTTGAGCATATAGTCAATGCCCACATCACATCTTCACTGCCTGCTACACTCAACCTTTTTCAGTTTGCCTGTAGTTCAAACAAATCTGCAGAAGATTCAATAGTGGTGGCTCGGCACACTGCCCTCATACAGCTGGACCACTTGAACACTTGTGTGCGGATGATATTTTTTGACTATAGCTTCACGTTCAAACCATAATTTCATCCAGGCTTGTCATGAAGCTCTGCAGGAAGGATCTGCACATCAGTGACTTCTTATGCAACTAGATCCTAGACTTCCTGATGGGAAGATCACAGGTGGGGTAGATCGGCAGTGTCATATTATCCAGTCTGACATTCAGCACCGGGGCCCCACAGGAAGGTGTGCTCAGCCCCCTACTCTACATCCTATTCACCCATGATTGTACAGCCACACACAGCTCCAACACCATCATCAAATTTGCAGACAACACCACCATCATCTACTGCATTTCAGATGGAGATGAGTTTGCTTACAGAGCAGAGGTGAGAGCCCTGAGATCATGGTGAAGGGACAACAATCTGCTTCTCAATGTCAGTAAGACCATGAAGGACGTTGTGGACTACATGAGACTGAAGGGTGGAAGCTACAACCCTATCCACATCAAGGGGACAGAGATAGAGAGAGTCAGTTGCTTCAGGCTCCTGATGATCAACATCACTGAGGATCTGAGCTGGTCACATCACCTGGGTGTGATCAAAAAAAGCAGTGAGACAACAGCTCTTTCATTGGTGGCTGAGGAGGTTTGGCATTGACTTCAGATTTCACCAATTCTACTGATGCTCCATCAAAGGTATTCTGTCTGGCTGCATTACTAATTGGTATGGTAGCTGTTATGCTCTGGACTACAAATCTCTACAGAGGGTGGTCAGATCAGCACAACCATCACCAGGCCTGAACTGCCAGCCATCCAGAACCTCTACAGACAGCACTGTAGGAGGACGGCCCAGTGGATCCTCTCTGATCCCACCCTCCCCAACCACACACTCTTCATACTTCTGCCATCTTGCAACAGCAGATTCAGGGACAGTCTCTACCCAAAAGGTATCAGGCTACTGACCTGCTGAAGCACTGGGCACGTTTCACACTTGTTGTGCACACTGTATGTCAGGTGGGGGCTGACGAGACGCGCCAGCACCGTGATGATCTTTATAATGCTCCATACGTAGTTTAGGCAGAACCAAGTGGCAGGAGAGAGAGCACGATGGAGAAAGAATCGTTATTAACTAATTCAAAACCAAAATAAACCTTTACTATACAAAAGAAAAATAACTCACAAACTACTTAAGAACTAGCAAAACAAACCTGGAGAAACATGACAGAAACGCTCATGAACCAAACAGAAGGCAATAATCCGGCAAACCAGCATGAATTGCTGAGGCTCTTGATTAGCTCTCTAAACAAGACACACCAGAACATAATGAACTCAAAAGCGCACAGAGGGGAGGGGGAGTACGCCGAGCACCTCAATGGCGCCCTCTGGTGGTGGAAAGTTGCCAGGCCATTACACTGTACATGTACACACCATTACCTCTGCTCTATAACCTCTACAGTATTTTTTTAGAACTCTGTAGTTATTCTCTTTCTATATTTTTTCTACTTCTATATTTTGTTATATTTTATTTCTTTTATTTATTTATTCTTTTTTGTTGTTTATTTGTTTGTTTTGACTTTGAATCTTTCTTTATGTGCAATTTTGAGTCCAATAATTTCATTGCTGGTAATAATAGATCACTGTTACCGGTATATGACAATAAAAGTTGAAACCTGAACATATGAGCATTGGCCTTGGAGTATTGCTCACTTCCTCAAGCCTAGGGCAAATTCCTTGGTCTTCTTGGTGTGAAGCGAAAGGTTTTTCAGCTTCCTTTAAGCAACTTTGTTGAAATTAATGTGCTGATAGTGGAATTTGTTTTTGTCGCTTATCATTCCCAGTCCCACTTGTGTTATCTGCTACACTCTATACCATGCCATATACTGCAGGTGTTGTCTCCAGCCCTGTCGGATTCCAATACTGAACTAGTAAGACACTTCCACACACAGCATGGATAATGAAGTAAACAGGCTCTATATGAGTATTGTTTTTAGTTACCATTTGGCATGACCAAAATAATAATAAAAATAAAAGTGTATATATATATATACAATATAAGTAAATAAAAAAGGTCAAAGGTCTCATTTGAAGATTCATTGATGGTTTCCTGTTAGCTTTCCATAGTAATGACACATCTATCGGCACACTGATATTTCACCATGTTTGGTGTAATCTTTGCATGGGTGTGGTCAGGATATTGTTTGTAGACAAACTGACAGAAGGGCAAACAAACACTGGTAATTACATCGTCTCTGCCAAAATTCAATACACCATGTTGTACTATTGTTCATCACCTGATTGGAAAGCAACAGCAAATTCCCTAAACTTATTATGAACATTTTAAATAAAGCATGGTTTCTGGTAGGGAAAGACACTGATAGCCATGAGAGGCATACATAATACAGCTACTGTTATTAAGGACTTTTTAAATAAAGCATAGCTCTTATGAAATTCTAGTTCATATAAAGCAGAGATCGTTTAGTGTTTTCTCTTCATTAGAAGCTAGGGGTGCAAACACTATGATGATACAGGATTATACACTACAGTTCTCTTGGGAAATAGAGCGGTCTGCACATAGTCCACATTAGATAAACAGGATGTGGCTCAATCCTTAATGACTACAGGCCAGGATTAACTGACAAGGACAGCTGTACCACCTCTGCAAGTTTGTGTTGCATACTTCCAGGTTGCAGATGAACTATAGGAGGTGTAGCATGCAGATGATTGCAGGTTTTATTATTAGCTTATCTTTCTCTCGAGAGTGCCAAGTTCATGAGAGAACTTCCATAACAGTATCATGGAGACATTAAAAAAAAAGTCTGGTCCAAAGTTCTGAAGAAAAGAATTGATTGGGATTTATTAACAAAAAATATCACGAATATTCATATACATATTTATTTACATAAAATCCCTTAATAAAAAAAAATAATAATGCAGAGTCTGACAATTGAACAGCACACATCAAAAGTATGATAAAGTCAGCTGGTATTCCCCTTTTGGCTCCATTAATGTTTTCAGTAAAACATGAATTAAATAATGAAAGGACCTAAGAATTCTAAAAGATCCTCTTCACATAAAAATAATAGTTCAGATGTCCACAGAGGAGATGACCCTCTTCCACCACTGAAGTACTGCAGGTAGCACCAACTATAAAATTGTCATAGCAACCAGTGACCTCTAAATTTTTAGTTTGAAGATCATAACAGTGGAATTTTTTTTTTTTTTAACAATCACTTTAAAGGTTAAGCAAACAAAATAAAAAGGAACATACAAAACACATGGTTAAAGGTTTATGCTTTACTTTTAGCTAAAAATTTGATATAGAAAACATACGAAGATATACATCGATGTACATGTAGCAGAGCACCACACTTATAGCCCTTTTCACCTATTCATTCATTCTTGGTTGTGGCTTTCGGTCACGTTTCACCATATTCTCAGTCGTAAAGGTAAGAAATAGTTGCCACACAGGTGTGTTCATTGTACATGTTAGCTATGTTTCGTGTATTTGACTTACTAGATCATATTTACCATGTTTATCAAAGTTACACCGTTAATATGGGGGGGGGGGGGCAGTGGTGGCGATAGCCTTAAAGAAAGAAGGTCCTGGGTTCGAATCTCAGGCTTGGGGCGTTTCTGTTTTTCTGTGTTTGCAAGGTCTCCCGTGCTTGCGTGGGTTTTCTCCAGGTACTCCGGTTTCCTCCCACAGTCCTAAAACATGCACAGGTTAACAAGCAATTCCAAAATTGCCCCTCGGTGTGAGTGTGAATTGTTGGATGTGTGTTGCTCTGCAATAGCCCGGTGAGCTGTTCAGGGTGTACCACGCCTTCGGCTAACATGGTACCAGCCTGCACTAATTAGGATTAAACAGCTTAGGAAATGAATGAATGAACATTGTTAATACGCTCACTGTGATGATTTTATGACCAATTTACTTGCATGTCACGTGCTGCATGATCAAAGGACAATCACGATGTAATTTGTGTTTTTTTGACTACCCTGTAGAAAGATATGTAACAATCGTGGCATGTGCTAAGCGCTGTGGGTGTCATGACACTGCATGGCCTCGCCACTTGGGGCACTGTCGCGCGTTGTGACGGTCCTCTACTTCATGGCCTCGGCGCACGCTGAGCGGTGTGCCCCGCCCCCCCACTTGTTTCGTGTTTAGCTGGCTATATAGCGGTGGGCTACTAGCACGTCAGCACTGGATTTTTGCGTTTGCTTGTGTTTACTGTCATGGAAAGAAGACTGTGTGTGTGTACTGTCACTGTGAAAAGACTGAGTTGGGTTGAGTTGGGATTCCTGTGAGCTTGCTGAACATCGGTTATGTTTTTGTTTTTGCTTTCATGATAACCCCGTCTTGTTTGCCACGGAGCTTGTGTGCATCATTTTGGTTCGTTTGAACTTCGGTCAGTACTTTTTGGAATACCCTCAATAAAGTTCTGTTTTTGTTTTTCACCCATCGCCGTCTACTTGGTCTTGCATATGACTCCTAACAAGCTCAGCCAGGTGGAGCTTAGCATCCACCGTAACAGTTGGTGCCCGGTTGGACTTTCCAAACTTTAAAACACTCTTCAACAAAATGCAATGAAACTTCGTCAGCTTTTAGAATAAGTGTTAAAATAAATGTCTATTCACCTTAAAACGATGTCCATTCAGGGAACAAAATTATCTGCAACATCAGGGCTGGAATTTAATTGAAGTTAATAAAGTTTTTACGATAACAAGATCTGAGACATAGTTTTAAGAAAACAGGTCTGTCATGATTTGCATTGAATATTCATTCATTTTCCAAACTGCTTATTCCTAATTAGGGTCGCGGGGAGGCTGGCGCCCATCTCAGCCAACTCTGGGCGAGGGCAGAGTATGTTAGGACCCTGCTGAGTCCTGTTGTGAGCCTGCTGTGTCCTGGCTGCTTCCCGCCACCAGAGAGTGCAGTTGAGGCGTCAAGCCAGCTCTCACCTTCAATCAAGCTTGATCTGGTTCAGCTGTGGGTGGTTGGGTTGAGTAT
>JAQNCB010000017.1:21952460-21964961 GCA_030068295.1 Euristhmus nudiceps | reverse complement strand
ACCCTGTAAGGTCTGTTATTCCACTCAAGGTAAAAAGGATTGAAACACCTAGTCCCATCTAGGTTGGCGGTCAGGCGCAAGCTTGGCTCAGGGAGGGGGACGCCCCTGCCATGCAGAGTCCAAGGCACGTTGGGTAGTTACATCATATCCTGTGTTTGTAAAACTTATGCTATGCCCCTGCCCTCACCTTCAGCCCTGATGAGAAGGATGCTTTCTATGATGAAATTGATTCTTTGGTTGGGCAGATGTCACATACTGAAGACCTTTATCTGTTTGGTGACTTTAACGCCAAAGTTGGCACCTCGCTCGATGACTGGCCCACATGTATTGGGTACCATGGAGTAGGTAAACTAAATGAAAACCGGCAGATATTACTGGAACTCTGCTGCAACAGACAGCTCTGCATCACAAATAACCACTTAGTCTCATGGATGCACTCACGCTCCTGCAACTGGCACCAGCTTAACCTAGTCATCATTAAAAGGGACAGACTACAAAGTGTGCACAAAACAAGAAGTTATCACAGTGCCGACTGTGACACAGACCACTCCATTGTCATTAGTAGAATTGTGCTGAACCCAAGGGCACTTCACCATGCAAAGCCCAAGGGCTTGCCAAAGGTACATACTGCCCGCACAATGGACTTGGAGAGAACCAACACTTTCCTCACCTCCATCAGTGCACGTCCTGGTGCTGATGATGAAATCTTGGCAGAAGCTAGATGGTCCTTTCTGAGTGCTGAAGTCCATTCCTGTGCCATAGATACTTATGGTAAGAGAACAAAAACAAGCAAAAACTGGTTTGAAGCAAAATCTTCAAATGCTTGAGCCTCTTATTGAAGCTAAAAGACAAGCTCTGATCACATGGAAGCAACATCCAATGCAGGGAACCCTCAGCCTCCTACGCAAAGCCAGAGCTGGAAGTCAGAAAATGGCCAGGAAATGTGCAAACAACTACTGGCTGGAGCTTTGCCAAAAAGTGGAACAAGCATCTTCGACTGGTAACGTTAAAGCTATGTATGAAGGTATCAAAGAAGCTAGAGGCCCAGCAACAAAGAAAACAGCCCCCCTCAAGTCCAAAGAAGGGCATATAATCTCTGACTGCAGCAAACAGATGGAAAAGTGGGTGGAGCACTCCCTCAACCTCTACTCAACTCAAAACACAGTATCTTAGGAAGCCTTGAACAGTATCCCTGAACTCCCAATCACG
Source organism: Euristhmus nudiceps (assembly GCA_030068295.1). Taxonomy (NCBI): domain Eukaryota; kingdom Metazoa; phylum Chordata; class Actinopteri; order Siluriformes; family Plotosidae; genus Euristhmus; species Euristhmus nudiceps. Next base: position 21,963,752 of record JAQNCB010000017.1, on the reverse strand, counting down.
AGTGACCTCGATGCTGAGCTCACATTGGAAGACCTTGATAAGCCCAGAAATGCATTAGCCAGGAGCAAAGCACCAGAGGTTTAATTCCACCAGAGGTAATCAAAGCGGGGAAGTCAAGCCTCCTTCCACACCTCAATGAGCTACTGTGTCTGTGCTGGAAAGAAGGAGGGTGTGATATGAGGAATTCTAAGATTTTGACACTTTTCAAAAATAAAGCTGATCGCTCAAACTGCAACAATTATCGTGGAATATCCCTCCTCAGCATCGTAGGCAAGGTGTTCGCATGTGTCATACTCACAAGACTGCAGTCCCTCGCAGAAAGAGTATACCATGCATTTGACTCTTTCTCTGATGGTGTCTACATCCACACCAGACATGATGGCAAGCTTTTCAACCTAGCCCGACTCGGTGCTAAATCCAAAGTAACACGTGTCCTCGTCAGAGAAATGCTGTTTGCTGATGATAATGCCCTAGTAAGTCATGCCCACAATGGTCTACAATGCCTTAGAGCAGGGGTGCTCAAAACGTCGATCGCGATATACCAGTCGATCGCATGACATTTAAAAAATAAAGGACATCAGCCTATCAGCTATCTAGGCCTTGATTGATGTACAAGACTGCCAGTCACCGCGCGTGCGCAAAAAAGGGCGCTAAGTGCAGCAAACCTAGTCAGTGAGTTACCTCCAGTTTTAAGCCCTAGCTTTTTTCTATTAAACTAAAAGCTTATGGTCATCAAAAACGAGTGGTGGAGCTGGACCAAGTAAGGAGGCAAAAACGAATCACTTTCATACGGAATGGGAGGACGACTTTTTCCACGATGTCATTTTCTAAGTGCGTTTGCCTCACCTGTCCGTCTACCATCGCAATACCAAAGAGGGGAAATGTGGAGTGGCATTTTTCGGACTGTTCATAGAAAATAGGACACCGACTTCCTGCTGAAAAGTGAGCTGGTGAAGAGACAGGTGAAGGAACTACAATCACAGGTGTCCGGACAGCAGTCATTTTTCACACAACACACTTCAAAAGCCGCCACTGAAGCATCGTTCTGGGTGAATCACGTGATCGTTAATAGAAAGAGGCTTGAAGTTGGTTGTCAGAAGCTACAGTCTGGGCTATGCATCCCTGACTGATTCAATTCAGTGCAAGTTATCAAAGTAAACTCAGGTAATTACAAAAAATGTTCGTAGATAATTATGTTGTGTTGTTAAATTTTGGCTCAGGTGGTTATGCATCAATATGCATTGTGCATATAAAGAATCCTCAATATATTTGAAAATAAATATATGTTTTGCATTTTTGTAGTGGGTAGATCTTTGTGACTTGGTCATTTTATAAGTAGCTTGCATGCTGAAAGTGTGAGCACCCCTGCCTGTGTGTGTGTGTGTGTGTGTGTGTGTGTGAGAGAGAGAAAGAGATGTTTGCATTTCAATAAATTATATTAGTTCAAAAATGCACTGAGGGAGGATATGAAGTTAGTTGGTGTGAGACTAGAGGACAGGGATGGATGGAAACGGATGATTCGCTGTGCTGACCCCTGAGGGGAGAAGCCGAAAGAAAAGTAGTGGATACTGGTTCAAAACACTTGGTTTTTCTTTTTAGCCATACAATACAATTGAAGAGACAAGAAAAAGAAACTAAACATTTATTGGTACATAGTTAGGATTTTATCTTCAGCTCCCCTGACATCGCCGATGGAAGGGTATTGCGCAATCTCGTCGTGCAAATGCGCATGCGTGAACTAGTCGCTTTCAGCCTCCCGGTTCGTGGCATAACTTGCCACGACTCGACTCGTGGCAGGTCATGATGAAAAAACATGTAAGTGTCAGGTGGCCTTTACAGAGCACTTCTCTCACAGTTGCAGAGAGTTTGCTCTCATAATTAGCATAAAAAAGACAGAGATCATGTCTCAGGACCCCCCCAAATCCCACCCTCAATCTTTATCACTGGCTCGCAGTTGGCTAATGTTAACAGCTTCCGATACCTGGGCTCCATTATCTCAGACAACTTGTCTTGGGACACAGAGATCAATGCTCGTATTGGGAAAGCCACAGGAGCGATGTCCAAACTCAGTATGAGAGTCTGGAAGAACAAAAACCTGACCCTTACCCCTACGTTGAAAGTGTGCCAGGCATGTGTTCTCACCACACTCCTCTATGGCAGCAAAACATGGTCAACCTACGCAATACAAGAGGCAAAGCTGAATGCGTACCACATGAGGTGTCTACGTCGGATACTAGGCATCACTTGGAAAGACAAGATCACCAACCACGATGTCCTTTGCAAAGCCAAGTCAACCTCAATCTTTGCAATGCTGAGCCAGAGACGCCTGCGCCGGCTAGGACCTTAGGCGTATGGACAAAGGTCGTCTCCCAAAAGACCTGCTGTATGGACAACTACCAGTAGGCACTAGCCCAGTTGGCTGCCCACAGCTGAGGTACTCTGATGTCTGTAAAAAAGATCTCAAGTCAACACGTATAGACACTGAGTCGTGGGAGTCTACATCACAGGATCGCCCAGCATGGAGAAGAACTGTCAGCAATGGCATCAAAAGAGCTGATGAAGAAAGACATTAGACAGAGGCAGAGGAGACTGAGAAGCAAGGCATCATCAAGTTCGGTGGACAGTACAGAATTCATCTGTGGCTACTTCAGCAGGGACTGTCACTCCAGGATTGGCCTCTTTAGCCATCGCAGATGATGCCCTAGCTCCACCTCATCGTGGAGCAATCCATCCACTTCCTAGAGAGACTGAGGCCAAAAAATTATAATATCATCCAAAATGTTATTTAAATTTGGTGCCAAAAGTGAAACTCTGTATATTCTATAGATTCATTACACACATACTGATATATTCCAAGTGTTTATTTCTTTCATTTTGATGATTATCACTTATTGATAATGAAAAAAAAATCCAGTATCTCAGAAAATTAGAATATTGTGAAAAAGTCCAATACTTGAGAATCATGGTGTTACAGTCTAATCCGATAATTCACTCAAAACACCTTCAAATGTTTCCTGGGCCTGTCAGTTTGGATCAGTAGACTCACAATCATGGGGAACACTGGACTTGACAGTTGTCCAGAAGACGAAGACTGAAACCCTGCACATTGAAGGTAAGACACAAAAACGTCATTGCTGAAGAAGCTGGTTGCTCACATGAGTGCTGTATCCAGGCACATTAATGGACAGTGGAGTGGAAGGAAAACTGGTAGAAAATGGTGTACAAGCATCAGAGATAGCCTAAGCCTTGTAAGGATTGTGGAACGAAACCTGTTCAAGAATTTGGGGAAGATTCACAAGGAGTGGAGCGCTGCAGGAGTCAGTGCATCAAGCCACTCTTGAACCAGAGACAATGTCAGAGGTGTCTTACCAGGGCTAAGGACAAAATGAACTGGACTGTTGCTCACTGGTCCAAAGTTCTTTTTTTCAGATAAGAGTAAATTTTGCATTTCTTTTGGAAACAAGGTCCTGGAGGAAGAGAGGAGAGGCACAGAATCCCAGTTGTTTGAGGTCCAGTGTAAAGTTTCCACATTCATTGGTGGTTTGGGGAGCCATGTCATCTGTTAGTGTTGGTCCACTGTGTTTTCTCAGGTCGAAGGTCGGCGCAGCCATCTCCCAGGATGTTTTAGAGCACTTCATGCCTCCCTCTGCTGACCAGATTTATGGAGATGCTAATTTCACTTTCCAGCAGGACCTGGTACCTGCCCACACTGACAAAAGTACAAATTCCTGGTATCCCTGTAATTGACTGGCCAGCAAGATCACCTGACTTGAACCCCAGACAGAATCTATGTGGTATTGTGAAGAGGAAGAAGCAAAACACCAGATCCAAAATGCAGAAGAGCTGAAGGCCACCATCAGAGCAACCCAAGCTTGCATATGACCTCAGTAGTGCCACAGACTGGCTGCTTCCATACCATGTCACATTGTTGCAGTAATTTATGTAAAAGGAGCTCCAACCACGTATTGAATGCTTAACATGTTCATACTTTTTAGTGGTCCAATATTTCTGTGTTTAAAAATGTGTTTTTTAATTGGTCTTAAAGGAAAATTCTAACTTTCTGAGATACTGAATTTTGGGTTTTTTCAGCTTTAAGTTATAATCATCAAAATTAAACAAAAAAACACTTGAAATACAGGGATCCCTCACTTCGTGGTTAATGGGGGGGTTGAGGACCCCCCGACTGGCGTACGCTATAAATGCTTATAATAACAATTAAAAATTCAAAAACAATGTATAAGATGTAAATAAGATATAAATAATATAAAATACATCCGTGTAATTGTACATAGATATCATGGGGATGGCAGAGTATACACACGCAGAACAAGCATGTATACATATACATATAGAACACCAATTTGCACAAAATTGGTGTTCTATATGTTCACTTGTTTACATCCTGTATATATTCTCATTCATATTTTTATCACATTCATATTTTATTCACATTCAATATTTTTATTCTATTTTATTTTATTCTATTTAATTTGATTGCAATTGTGTGTTTCTTGCACTGTTGGGAACTTGAGACTTAAGCATTTCACTGCCAGTAATTGCTTAATGTAACTTCTTGCTAGTGACAATAAAACTCTCGAATCTTGAAATGTATAATTTGAGCAGTTATTGTCAATTAATAAAAAAAAATAATTATGTCAACTTTGCATTATTTTTGGTACAACCCTTGTATGTTTGAAAATTTGGTATCATTTTAAAGTTTGAGGATATTAGCTAAAAAATGTTACCATTCATTCATTTTCTGAACTATTTAATTCCAATTAGGGTGGCAGGGAGGATGGCGCCCATCTGAGCCGACTGTGGGCGAGGGCAGAGTACACCCCATACAGCTCGCCAGGCCATCGCAGGGCAGAAACACACTGATGGCTATGCAGCCTACTCTTGACGAAAGTCAGCAATGGTTCTTTTACATCTCTCACCACACAGTGAGAGACATGGCCGGCATTTGATAATCCAGTTAGCGGCACTGGGGGGGGGGGCCCCTTTGGTAGTGTGGCTTGAACCCTCAACTTTGGGATCAGTAATCCATCACCTACCACCGGGCCACCACTGCCACGAAATGGTATTAGTAACTCAAAATGAATCATTTCCGACTTTGTTGTGATGGGTCACATGTAGTTAGCCTTACACATACATTAGGTCACTTTGACGTTGACCTTTTACTGCACTTAGAAGAAAAGCGATGGTACGGCTCATATTTTCTATATGATTGACTTTACACATACATTAGGTGTGGTCAAGGGTACAGCTCGTAGTGAAATGTCAGATTATCTTTGGTGAGTTGACAGAGCATGACAAGGTTAAACTTAATATTTCTCCTTTGGCCTTCATGCAAATGACCAGAGAGGTGAAAAGATGGAGTGTCTACTTCATGCAGTGTCTTAAAAATTCTGGTTTATATATTTTGAGTGTCTGTGAATTTACACAGAGTAGGGCTTTCCCTACTCTAACATCCCTAGTAGGGATGTCAGCCCTAACAATTGTATGTTGGTTTTTTTTTTAATCAAATTTATAATCACAAAATTAGATTTGACAATCAACAAATTTTTTTCCTAAAGTTAAAGTGGATATAGCTGATTACGCCCTGAGACATAATCTTGAGGCGAATAGACTACATAGGATGCTACATGGAAACGGCAAAAAAAAATTAAGCGTGACAGGGTAAGATGAAATCCGCCACGTACGGATTCATCATGGGTTCGCCAAGGAAAGCAACATATTGCTGTTCGAGAGTTGACAAATAACTATCGCTGATGGATATCTAACATTTTAACTTTTACATCCATCATTACAGTAAATTGAATAGTTAATTCATAACCTGAATACACTTTGGCGCCTGTAACATACAGTGTTCAGAGGTTGCTTTTTGTTGCCAAAATAGTGCAAAAGTTTTTCTCTGCCATGCTCTAAAAGCTCTTCACCAGTCACAGGGATTTAACAGTTTTATTAGTTTATGGTGAACTTTCTGCTCGTCTTCACGGCACCTCCATTCCATGTACAAGGTGCCAAGAATGCAGGCTAGGCATTGTAGTTTGGATGGATCTTAAGAGTTTAATGACCAGTTCACCAGCTTTGTTCAAGATTTGTGCAACTTCATGTCTCGGGATTTTTATTGACTGTTGGCTGAATTTCTCCATTGCTTGATGCTTTTAAAAATTAGCCAAGAACTTTATTGGTTACGTTATTTAGTGCCATATTGGTTTTTCTGCAAGTCCGTGATGGATCGTGCATGCAACTTTGCCAAGAATGCCAGCATGGTTTTACACTTTTCACCAGATTTATTAAAGGTTTCTGATCCCAACGGTGGAGTTTATGGGGACTGGTGCGTTTCAGATAATTTTCTGTTTTGTTGTGCCAAACAAGTTAGTTGTTATGTCATTGATGCAACATAGTATTATAAACTGAATCTCCACTTGCGATACTCAATACTGGAATAACTGTAAATTATGAATTTTTTATTTTTTTTGCATTTGACAAAATCAATGCATAATTTGATAATACAAAGTAAAATATTTACCCCGAAAATATGGAATATTCTTTACATTTATACAGTGTATATTGAATAAAATGTCTTGACTTAAATTCAATTTTCCAGTGGATTAATCCCACATACCTGCTGTCTGAATCTTTTATAGATCATTATACTTAGCAGTAAATCATTCTCAAATTCTTGGCCTCGGATACCACCAGAATGCATCTCAAAGCTCCAATTTTGAAAAATTTTCTTGGGGGAGACCCCCTCCAAAATCCCCCCTGTGGGAGGAGGATAACCCCTCCCATACTCTCCCCGCGCTCCAGGTGCCTTGGGCCTGTCGGCCCGCGGCACTGCTGCGCGGTATGACGGCTTCGCCGTCTTAGTTTGCCACTGCGCGCCAAACGCCTCGGGACTCCGTCTGAAGTAGGATTTTTTTTTTAAAAAACCTGTTACAGACACTGACTCTGGCTTCTCACACAAAGGGAAAATATCCTTGTTAGTAGCTGCTAACTGGGTTATCAAAAGCCAGCCATGTCTATCACTGTCTGTGCTGAGAGGCTTGTAAAAGAATCATTGCTGTCATTCGGAAAGAGTAGGTCACTGGATTGCTGTCAGCATGTTTCTGCCCTGTGATATCCTGGAGAGATGTCCAGGGTGTACTCTGCACTCACTCAGATTTGGCTGAGATGGGCACCAACCTCCCTGCGACCATAATTAGGATTTAACTTTTCAGAAAATTAACTAATGAATGTATTTTTGTTCAAAATGTGTCTAGTTTTGCAAACCACTCTAAACTGCAAATTAAAACATCCAAGTTTAAATAAATAAATGAAACAATAAATAAAAACATTTAAACTATTCGTAGTCAGTTGTTACTGGTATATTTTGAAACGCATTCAGTTTGAATAAAGTGTCTTTTTAACATTAATAACACAAAGGCCATATTTTGTAGCTTGCTTTCTATTTTCTGAGATGGCAATTTGTTGAATTTCAGCTTCAGTGACTCAAACCCTGATTTGTTTGTCTGCCATTACTAAAACATTATCCACACAGAATAATGATTTGGGATCCTAAGATCGCGCACCAATCAGACAGCCTTTCCCTTGTGTATAATAAATTGTAATAATATATGTGAGGTAATATTAACAGACTTGTGAGTGTATGTGCTGCTCTGGTTTTGTTCATACTTTTATGTCTACTGCTGACCCTGTCTTAGCAGCCAGGACACTATCCGATAATCTGCCATCTTCAACAGTCATGATACTGTCCTTCAACAGGTCTGCATGAGCAATTTGTATACTGTCTGCTGATGGAGCTACCTCAGCACCCAGGACACCATCCTGCAAGAGGTCTGCCTCACTACCTGTATTGCTATCCTCCAATGGGTCTACCTCATTACCTGAGATACTGCCTTCCAGCAAGTCTGCCTCACTACCCGGGACACTGTCCTCCAAAGTGTCTGATTGAGCAGCCATGACACTGTCTTCTAAAGGGTTTTCCTTGGCAGCTGGCATACAGTCCTCCAATAGGTCTGCCTCTACAGGAAGTACATTTACCTCCAAAGTGTCTGCATCACTACTCGGTACACTGTCCTCTAATGAGTCTGCCTCATTAGGCTGTACACTCCGTGCTGATGAGTCTACCTCAGCAGCCTGGACACTGTCCTCCAGCATCTCTGCCTTGGCGGCTGAGGTACCGTAATTCAATAGGTCTCCTTCCCTACCTGGGACACTGTCCTTTAGTGGGTCTGCCTCTACAAGATGTACACTTTCCTCCAAGGTGTCTGCATTGCAACTTGGAACACTGTCCTCTAATGAGTCTTCTAAAGTAACCAGTACACTGTCTGCTGATGAGTCTACCTTAGCAGCCTGGGCACTGTCCTCCAGCATCTCTGTCTTGGCTTTTGGTTTTTTACTGTTGTTCAATGGGTCCGCTTCCCTACCTGGGATATTGTCCTCTAGTGGGTCTGCTGCAGCATCTGTGACACTATCTTCCAACCAGTCTGCCTTGGCAGCCGGAAGACTGTCCTGCAAAGTGTCTGCTTCAGCTGGCGGGTCACTGTCCTCCAACAGGAAGGCTTTTGCAGCCAGTGTGCTGTTGTTCATTGGATCTGCCTCTGCAGCCAGCACCCTGTCCACCAGTGGATCTGTCTCAGCAGCCAGGACACCCTCCTTCCACAAGTCTGCCTCTTCAGAAGGTACACTTTCCTCAAAAGTGTCTGTATTACTACCTGAGACATGGTCCTCTAACGAGTCTGCCTCAGTCACAGGGACACTGTCTACTGATGGGTCTACCTCAGCAATTGGGACAGTATCCTCCAATAGGTCGGCCTTGGGAGCTGGGGCACTGTTGTTCAATGGGTCTGTTTCCCCACCTATGAAAAAGTCCACAAATTGGTTTGCCTTGCTTCTTGGGACACTGTCCTCTAGTGGGCTTGCCTTGCTTCCTGGGATACTGTCCACTAAAGGGCTTTCCTCAGCAGCCACAATACTGTCCACTGAAGGGTCTACATTGGCAACTGGGGCACTGTATGCCAATGGACCTACTTTGGTAGCCTGGATATTGTGCTTTGATGGGTCTGCCTCACTACTTGGGACACTATCCTCCAGTGGGTCTGCATGGGCACCAAGGGCAATGGCTGCTGATGGGTCTACTTCGTCACCTGGGATTCTGTTCTTCAACTGGTTTGACTCACTGCCTGTGACACCATCCTCCAATGGGTCTGCCTCAGCAGCTGGTACACTGTACGCCAAAGGGTCTGCTTCGATGACTGGGACACTGGTCCGGTCTACATCAAGGTGAGATTTGACCAGATTCTTGGCCTATAACACACACACACACACACACACACACACACACACACACACACACACAGTTGTTAACCAACCTTATTTCATCTTATTTCTTTCTGATCAGAATCACTGGTAGCAGTGCCCTTATAAAAATACAAAAGAATTCCATAGAATCTGTTGAAATCTATGGATTTATACACAATTTGTAGATTTTTATAGATTTCTGAAGTTTCTATCAACTTATTTAGTTTTTTAAAGAATTGTGTAGAATTCCATTTATTTCGAGAGATTTTTGTAGGTATCATGGAATTCCGTAGAAATCAACATGGTCTATATATTTTAGTAAACTTGTATAAATTTCAACAATTTAATCCTGTTCGAAAATAATAAAATATAATATAAAACTTATAAATTTAACCATGCTTACCACTATAAAAATAGGTTAATAATGTAATACCAGCAATATAGTTAGTTCCATATATGCCCCAGTTAACATGATACATCTCTAGTTTATTTTGTATTTGCCCTTTCTTTCACTTGGTGCTCAAAATGAGCTTTAGTAGTGGTACACCAACAATGCAATATTTCACTGAACTTGATACTGATCGACATCAGATAGGTTGGAAAATAATTTATTTTAATGGGAATCTTCTATAGCACTTGTACTTCAAAAAATAATTCAAGTATTTAAGCCGCGTAGGCACTCACTAACCCCCGAACATCCCCAGCAAGCAAAACACACCAGCACCGAACAGGGGGTCAAAGACCATGTCCCATCGATCTCGGATAATAATGAAGAAATATATACTGCTGGAACATCTAGAGCTCCTAATTATCTAGGTACATTGTAAATCTGACACTTTAAATACACCTCTTTCTTGTAAGAGTGTTAAATTCAAAAATATTGGAAAAGTATAATGTATGTAGGGCCGCACGTTGGCGTAGTGGTTAACACATCCCCCTCACAGCAAGAAGGCTTGGGTTCAATTCCCAGCTAGGGTGATTCTGTGTGGAGCTTGTATGTTCTCCCCTTGCTTGCGTGTGGCTACTCCGGGTATGTATGTAACTAGCATGCATTAACTTACGGTAGATAATATGCATGCTGAGCCGATATTGTAGTAGGTACTGTAGTACTGGGGAAGAGCTCCAGCACCACAAAATTCCAAGGTAAATTTAAAAAAAGAGGCTACAAAAACAATTATAATAAAATAGATGAAATATCTCATCTCCACTCCCCCAAGTTTAGTTAATTGGGTTATCAAAGGCCGGCCATGTGTCTCACTCTGTGGTGAGAGGCATGTAAAAGAACCATTGCTGACTTTGGTCAAGAGTGGGCTGCAAAGCCATCAGCATGTTTCTCTGAACTTGAGATATTTCTTTCTATAAAAAGATCTATACCACAAAAACTTTTTTTTTCTATAGAAATGTATAGTTTTTTTTTATAAGGGTAAGATGTGCTATACAGCTAGTAGTCTTGTCTTGTGGTTACGTAGAATATTGTGTACCTGATGATTGGTGCAATGGGTGTAGCAAGGAGGAGGTACAGGTTTGCAGAAGTCCACGTACAGCCACTTCCTCCCCCACCTCATACCATGTGTCATCCTCATAGCCTCTGTAGCTTCCTGGGTTGATGAGAAGGTCACGAAACCAAATCCCCTTGACCGTCCATTCTTCATCATCACCTGATGGTAACAAGGAGAAAAATTCAAGCCTGCTAAACACGAGAAAGAACTGATCATAAGGTAGAGATGCAGTCTCTTACATCAGTAAGGGGAAGTAGATATGTTATAGGGAATAAAAATCAAACGTTGGTATTTTTAATGACCTTTGCATTGATGATGGTCCCAAATTGTTCAAAAACCCAGCGCAGACACGCATCATCAACAAAGTCTTCCAGATTCTTTATGAAGAGGTTTGGACCCTGGCATAAAGACAGCAGAGTCAGCATCCTGTGTATTTATTTGTGTGTGTGTGTGTGTGTGTGTGTGTGTGTGTGTGTGTGTGTGT
>JAQNCB010000017.1:21827609-21840565 GCA_030068295.1 Euristhmus nudiceps | reverse complement strand
AGGCATGACAGAGGAGTTCAAGGTGGAGGTGGGACTGCACCAAGGATCAGCTCTGAGCCCTTTCTTGTTCACTATGGTGATGTAACAGATGAGATTAGACAGGAATCGCCATGGACTATGATGTTCGCAGATGATATTGTGATCTGTAGTGAGAGTAAGGAGCAGGTGGAGGGAAAACTGGAGAGGTGGAGGTATACCCTGGAAAGGAGAGGAATAAAGATTAGCCGAACTAAGGCGGAATACATGTGTATGAACGAGAGGGACCCAAATGGAACAATGAAGTTAAAGGGAGTAGAGATAAAGAAGCTTGGGGTATTTAAGTACTTAGGGTCAGCGGTCCAGAGCAATGGAGAGTGTAGAAAGGAGGTGAAGATGCGTGTGCAGGCAAGGTGGAATGGGTGGAGAAAAGATTTCAGGTGTGACGTGTGACAAGAGTATCAGCAAGAATGAAATGAACGGTGTAGAAGACGGTGGTGAGACCAGCGATGTTGTCCGGTTTAGAGACAGTGGCACTGAGGAAAAGACAGGAGGCAGGGCTGGAGGTCACAGAGATGAAGATGTTGAGGTTCTCTTTGGGAGTGATGTGGTTGGACAGGATCAGGAATGAGTACATCAGAGGGCCAGCACATGTTGGATGTCTTGGAGACAAAGCCAGAGAGACCAGACTGAGATGGTTTGGACATGTACAGAGGAGGGATAGTGAATATATTGGTAGAAAGATGCTGAGGTTGGAACTGCTAGGCAAGAGGCCTAGAGGAAGACCAAAGAGAAGGTACATCTGTGCACTGAGAGAGAATATGAAGTTGGTTGGTGTGAGACAACAGGATGCAAAGGACAGGGATGGATGGAAACAGATGATTCGCGGTGGCGACCCCTGAAGGGGGCAGCTGAAAGAAAACTAGTAGTATTCAGAATAGAATGTAGATGACAGGTCAAAAGTTTAAACTGAGAAAATATCATTTCCAGGGAAAAATATGTTGATTTTAAATTCCATGGTGTCAACAAATCTCAAAAAATTTGGATAGGTAGCAATAAGAGGCTGGAAAAGTCAATTGCACTTATATGAACAACTGGAAGACCAATTACTACGAATGAGGTCCATTGGGAACATGATTGAGTATAAAAAGAGCTTCTCAGAGTGGCAGTGTGTCTCAGAAGCGAAGGTGGGTAGAGGGTCACCAATTCCCCCAATGTTGTGCAGAAAGATAGTGGAGCAATATCAGAAAGGTGTTTCCCAGCGAAAAATTGCAAAGAGTTTGAAGTTATCACCACCTGCATTGCATACCGTCATCCAAAGATTCAGAGAATCTGGAACGATCTCTATGCGTAAGGGTCAAGGCCGAAAAACCATACTGGATGCCCGTGATCTTCAGGACCTTAAACGGCACTGCACTACAAACAGGAATTCTACTGTAAGGGAAATCACAGAATGGGCTCAGCAATACTTCCAGAAACCATTGTTGGTGAACACAATCAACCGTGCCATCGCCAGGTGAAACTCTACAATACAAAGAAGAAGCCGTTTCTAAACAGAACCCAGAATGCAGGAGAAGTTTTCTCTGGGCCAGGGGTCATTTAAAATGGAGTGTGGCAAAGTGGAAAACTGTTCTGTGGTCAGATGAATCACGATTCAAAAAAGTTCTTTTTTGGAAAACTGGAACACCATGTCATCCAGACTAAAGAGGACAAGGACAACCCAAGTTGTTATCAGCGCTCAGATCAGAAGCCTGCATCTGTGATGGTATGGGGTTGCATGAGTGCACATGGCATGGGCAGCTTGCACATCTGGAAAGGCACCATCAATGAAGAAAGGTGATAAGGTTAGTGGAAGAAGTAGGACCCAAACGCGTGACTCCAAAGAGAGCAGGTTTATTCTCCAGTCAATAAATCCACAGGATACAAAAAGGAGAAAGAAAAATAAAAATAGTAAAGAAACAAAACCACTCGGAAGGTAACTACATACAAGCACAAAAAATGAACACGAAAACAATCATGAACATGAATATCATGAATCATGAGAACATGAACTTGGCAAGGTAAGGTTAACAGAACAACGCAACGCAACGAAGGCAAACGTGTTGACAAAAAACAAAGTAAAAACACAACGTATAACTAGACCAGGTAATGAGGAACAGCTGAGTGGTGACCTGGTGTGACACTGCTGACGAGCTAACCGGAAGCTGGGCTGGAAACAGAAAACAGAAAAAACATGTCAAAATAAAAGAATGGCCCAAAGGCACATAATGGGAACCAGGGAAATAGCAAAATTATACAAGCTCATCAGCAGCACTATGACAGTACCCCCCACTTAAGGACCATCTCCAGACAGGCCAGGATTCTCCAGATGAGTTTGATGAAACTCTTGGATCAGGGAGGGGTCCAGGATGTCCCGGCTGGGGACCCATGATCGTTCCTCTGGACTGTACCCCTCCCAGTCCACCAGGTACTGTTGGACCCTCCCCCTGGAATGAACTGCCAGAAGCTTCTTGACCATATAGGCTGCGGCTCCCTCGATGAGCCGGGGGGGAGGGGGGGGGGGGGTTGGGTAGCGGGTACCAGGGCACTGTACTTGACGGGTTTGATTCGACTCACATGGAAGGTGGGGTGAATCCTGAGGGAGCGCGGGAGGCAGAGTGTGATGGCAGTGGGGTTGATGATCCTTTCTACTTTGTAAGGGGCAATGAAGCAGGGCTTTAGTTTTCTAGAGGTCCCTCTGAGGTCCAGATCCCGAGTGGACAGCCAGACCCTCTGTCCTACTCGATACCTGGGGGCTGGTCTGCGATGGCGATCCGCCGCTTGCCTCATGCATATGGAGGTGCGGGACAAGATTCGCTGCGTGGCCTCCCATACCCGGCGACAGCGCTGCACCAAGGCGTGGGCCGAAGGAACCACTACCTCTTGCTCTGTCTCAGGGAAAACCGGGGGTTGGTACCCGTAAACACAGTGAAATGGAGATATGTTGGTGGCTGATGAAGGCAGTGTGTTGTAGGCATACTCAACCCAATGAAGATGTTTACTCCATGACGCAGGATTACGGGCCACCACACAGCGCAAGCAGGTACCCAGTACTTGGTTTAGCCGCTCCGTTTGTCCATTTGACTCCGGGTGGTGTCCTGTCGACAAGCTGGCGGACGCCCCGATGAGTCGGCTCAGCTCCTTCCAAAACCTGGAGACAAACTGGGGACCTCTATCAGAAACAATATCTAGGGGGAAACCATGCAGTCTGAATACGTGGCCGACCATGGTCTCGGCTGTCTCTTTAGCAGAGGGCAATTTGGGCAGGGCGATGAAATGTACCATCTTGGAGAACCTGTTGACCATGGTAAGGACTGCAGTGTTTCCCCCCGACACCAGCAGGCCCGTAACAAAGTGCAGGGCGATGTTAGCCCATGGTCGGCTGGGGACCGGAAGGGGATGTAGGTGACCCGACGGCGCTTGGGAGATAGACATGCTCCTCGCGTATATTGGACAGGCCTCCACATATTCTCTTACATCCTGGAACATGGCAGGCCACCAGAACGCCTGTTTAACAAAAAACAGGGTTCAAGTAGCCCCCGGATGGCAGGTGAGGCGGGAAGTGTGAGCCCAATGAATAACCCGTGACCTTAACTTGGCTGGTACGTACAAGCGATTAACCGGGCCCCCCGCAGGAGGAGGGTTCACATTATTAGCACGCCTTACCTCAACTTCTATTAGGCTACTGCACCCACGTGATAAATACCACGTGACTCACGGGTCCTTGGCTACACCGCCAGGCAAACAAAGGAAGCAGCCTAATAGCTTTAGCACAGATTACCACCGAGCGCGAGGCAAACGTGCACATATTCGGAGAAAATGATCGCAAATTCCGAAATGCGACTGTTGTCCGAAGTTGTGCAGCACCTTGAAGGTAACAGAAGAGCAAGGTATGTCGAAAAACTCAATATTCTCGGCATGGAAGATCCGTATCTGGTGCCCGGAACAATGTTTAGGCCACTGACTGAACTGAAGCGACGCGACCTCCCGAACCTTTCTAACCTAGACATTCATATGTACCTCAGGAACAAGTCATCTAGTTTCACACAGAAGAGCCTGAAAGAGTACAAAAGTCTCGAGGCATACAAATATTTTGTGGCCGGATGGGTGAGAGAGGTGAAGTCGTACCAGCTCTATTATCGGTAAACTGAACCCAAAGCTACAAGTGAAATAGTCTAAGAACAACAACAACAATGGCACTATGCTGCTTATGCTCGTGTTTGAGGTGTGTTCATGTTTAATCACACACTTTTTTGTGAACAGGACGTTTAGTTACATGCCTGAATGGCCAGGAGTGTATTGTTATGTGGCTGAGTTTGAATGTAAGTATCATGGTGGTGCTAACAGTGAGCTGTAATGGCGGTCCTGTTATGATAGAGCTAAGTGAGTGATTCACTGGTTGTTTCACGAAAGTTCGATTGCTTTCGTTAAATTGTGAATCGAATCACTTTTACAGTACACTCTCACTCTTACAGTATAATTTGTCAGCAGCTAAACAATATCAAAGAGATAAAACTTACCGGATATGAAATGTCTCACTACATAAGCGAGTATATTTAGTGGGTGTCCAGTCCTCGCGTTTTATAGCCGAAATCCATGTTTCTCTTCTCGACTTTTCGGCAGGAATTCGATAGAAGGATATATCGAAAAACCCATACGCCTTTGGCTGCATCTCACGGCACAACATGTCTCTGGCATTGTTTAAAAAGAAAAAAAAAGACCGAAAAAAGATCCTTTTCACAGCACTGTCGAGCACTTTGCCATGCACTTTGTTTGACTGACGGGGCAGGGGCTCACGGGAAATCGTGACGTCGCCCACAGTTGCCTAATAAGCCAGGACACAGCTCCAACCACACAGTGTCGTGGAAGGATTGAATTTAGTTCCTTGGTCCTAGGTTCAGGATCGAAGATGCGTGACAGCGCATCTGGCTTGGCATTCTTAGACCCTGGCCTGTAAGACAAAGAGAATTGTAACCTGTTAAAAACAGAGACCAAAGATCCTGATGGGAATTCAATCTCTTAGCCTGATGGATGTATTGTAAATTTTTATGATCAGTCCAGATCAGGAAGGGCTGCTGCGCCCCCTCCAGCCAGTGTCGCCATTCTTCCAGGGCCACCTTCACTGCTAGAAGCTCCCGGTTGCCCACATTGTAAAGTTGTTCAGCCTGGGACAGCTTCTTGGATAGAAGGGCGCAGGGATGGATCTTGTTGTCCTGCTTGGACCGCTGCGATAGAACCACACCGACCCCCGCATTGGAAGCATCGACCTCCACAAAAAATTGATGAGACGGAGCAGGGGACCGTGAGGCTCGGAGCTGAGGTGAAACGTTTCTTCAGCCCGTCAAATGACGATGAAAGCGTCAACCAGGGCCGGCTCTCCCCATCTGCTGTCTCTGGCCAGGGTTCGAAACTGGATGGCATAATCGGCGATGGACCTGGTACCTTGCAACAGCTTCTTCAGCGCCCGAGCAGCTTCACGCCCAGGACGGGAGTGGTCGAAGACCTTCCGCAACTCGGCAACAAGGTGTTCTGGTGTCGAACAGACTGAAGAATTGCGAGACCATTCCGCTGTGCCCCAAGCAGTTGCCCTCCCGGTTAGGTGAAATGTTATGAAAGCCACACGTGACTGAGGCGTGGGATAAGCCTCCGGAGATATACGAAAATGAAGCTCGCATTGTACGAGGAAAGGACGGCAAAGATGGGACTCACCATCAAACCTCTCCAGAGGAGCCAGATGTGGGGATGCACCCTGAACCGGGGATGAGCTGATCACTGGCGAGGAGGTTGTTGGCGGGGATGGAGGTTGATTGGGCGAGACAGCGTACCCTCCTAAATGTGCACAAACGCTCTCCATCATGCGGGTGAGTTCAGCGATCTGAGCAGCATTGGTGTGCTGCTGATCAGCGAGAGTGGCGACCTGAGCCATCAGAGCCGCTACCTGATCCCCGCTGCGAGAGTCACCTGAGGTACCGGGAGCCTGCTGATGCCTCCCTAAGTCGGCTGGGTCCATGTTGAGGTCAACACGTACTGATAAGGTTAGTGGAAGAAGGAGGACCCAAATGCGCGACTCCAAAGAGAGCAGGTTTATTCTACAGTCAATAAATCCACAGGATACAAAAAGGGGAAAGAAAAATAAAAAGAGTAAAGAAACAAAACCGCTCGTAAGGTAACTACATGTGAGCACAAAAAATAAACACGAAAACAATCACACAGAGAGAACATGAACTTGGCAAGGTAAGGTTAACAGAATGTGAGTCAATACATAATGAAGGCAGACGTGTTGACAAAAAACAAAGTATAAATACAGCGTATAAATAGACCAGGTAATGAGTAACAGCTGAGTGATGACCTGGCGTGACACCGCTGACGAGCTAACCGGAAGCTTGGCTGGGAACAGAAAACAGAAAAAACATGTCAAAATAAAATAACCGCCCAAAGGCACATAACGGGATCCAGGGAAATAGCAAAATTATACAAACTCATATGACAAAAGGTATATTCAGTTTCTAGAACAACACATGCTCCCATCCAGATGTCATCTCTTTCAGAGAACACCTTGCATTTTTCAACATGATAATGTCAGACCACATGCAGCATTAATTACATCATGGCTGCGTAGGAAAAGTATCCGGGTATTGAAATGGCCAGCCTGCAGTCCAGATCTTTCACCTATAGAGAACATTTGGCACATCATAAAGAGGAAGGTGCAACAAAGAAGGCCCAAGACAGTTGAACTGTTAGAGGCCTGAATTAGACAAGAATGGGACAACATTCCTATTTCTAAAGTTGAGAAACTTGTCTCCTCGGTCCCCAGACGTTTGCAGACTGTTGTAAGAAGAAGAGGGGATGCCTCTCAGTGGTGAAAATGGCCTTATCCCAACTTTTTTGAGATTTGTTGACACCATGGAATTAAAAATCAACATATTTTTCCCTTAAAATGATACATTTTCTCAGTTTAAACTTTTGACCTGTCATCTATGTTCTTTTCTGAATAAAATATTGAAATTTGGCATATGTATATTACATGGACTGTTTCACTTCAAAATCTAATAACTTTTTCTTAGCTAAAACATGAAACAAACGTTTATTTTGTGTACCAGACTTGAAGAAGACACTAAACTGCATCACTCCCAAACATTATTTAATTTTAAAAATATCAAGGTCAGAGGTGAAGATCAGAGCAAGGTCACAAATTATTGGCAACAAAGCACTAATAACTTCGAACAGAGTGCCAATAGACATGCTGTGGCTGTGGAGCAAAACTAGAAAACGGTAGTGGCTCAGTGGTTAAGCCTCTGGATTACTGACCTGAAGGCTGGGGGTTCAGGCCCCAGTACCACCAAGCTGCCACTGTTTGGTCCTTAAGCAAGGACTTTAACCCTTAAGTGCTCAGTTGTGTAAAAACTGGTAGATGTAACTCACTCTGGATAAGGGTGTCTGCTAAATGCTGTAAAGCTAAGTAAAAAAACCCATATATGAGACAGTTACCTCTTGACCTTGAAAGGGCAAAATCCAGCCAACCCATAAATCCTAGATGAGTACATGGGTAATTAAAACCAGTATCCATAGACGGCCTATTTGCTTCATATTCTGATACCCTTTGCTTTCTGAATGCTCCTCTAGTTAGAACTTAGACGTTAAAACAACTAAAATGAAAAACTCTTAAAATCTATAAATTAAATTTGTTTGTACATCATCGGAACATTATGACTGCGTTTCACTGCACACACTCAGTGAAGACCATTATAAGGAGTCATACTGGTTCTTATTATGGTATGCTTATATCAGTTGTCAAATCCAAAGCTGCTTCAGTGTACACTGGGATCCTCTTCTATGTTTAAGCTGTAGGATGATCTTGTCTTTTTGCATATCTTGTGTTCCCCCATTGTCCAAAACAAGCTCAGAATTTATATTGGCATGTGTTCATGTTTTGCCTTACAGGGCGAGCCAGGGTTTGATGGTCTACGAGGTTGCAAAGGGTCGTCTGGGCAGGATGTAAGTCTGAACCAGTTTAAAGTATTCAAGTTCTTCCAAGTATGTGTGTGTGTGTGTGTGTGTGTGTTTGTATATATGTATATGATGATTCTTTATTCTTGTCCTCATTGAGGCACAACCTTGCTAAAGTGCAAAATTTAAACTATACATCAGTCACTACTGATCCAATGTAATGCTAATGTATGCTGTTACATTATTGCCATGGTAGCTTGATAAATATTTTAAAAGGATAAGATCCCTTTGAGAATTGAGTGTGTATCACATATTTATATGTTAGACAGCTTCCGTTGAGTAAAATGTAGCTCCAGAATCTTTGGCTCAGCAGCCCCTGGTTGACTGAGATACAATTTTTTTTTTCATTCACACTCCATTAGATAAATCTATGGAAGTACTGCCCCTTGAGCCGAACCACTGTAATTTTCATCTGATCAGCACGATGTACTGAACAGCTGTTTATGCTCAACTTGCATCTGGAGTGCAGGACTAAGGATGTTTGCCTCGCAAAAAGCAAAACATTTACCAGACCTGACATCCTGGCCACTCTCTGAGCTTATGCATTAGATTGTTTATACTTTATTCACATTCTTTAATGAGTCCCAATATAGACAAGCATGACTTTTTAGTCTAGAAATGGGGACAGAAAGCTACAGCTCTAAAGCAGTCCTATTGGAACATGTTTCTTTCTTTGTCAAAGGGTTTTCCAGGAGAACCAGGCCCGAAAGGAGACCCTGGTCTTTATGGACAAAAAGGAGAAAAAGTAAGAAAATGATTCTGTCTGTGGACATCCTCCTGATATTGAGTCAGACAACAATGTATCACATTCTTTTTTTATATTTGTAGTTAATAATCTAAAAGGTCAGTAAAAATGGAGACTATGGTGGAGATTTTTTTGCCATCATGAACCTGAATGTGTCTTTCTCTTAGGGAGAGCCTGGTGCAGATGGTGGACCAGGAAGACCTGGTAACTATGGAGCCCTTGGTGATAAGGTACGAAGCTTACAATCTTTTGATTTTGTTCACAATATCTAAGATCATTCTAATGCTGGATTTATAGCAGACCTATATTACTAGCAGAAATGCACAAAATGCCTCTCTCTCGCTCTCGTTGCAGTGCCACATCTTGTTATAATGTGTTTTTACATATTATTGATGGTTTGTATAATTGCGGTGTTATAGAGGTGGTATTAAGAGGTGGATTAAGTCCCACTGAAGGCTGAGGTATCAAATGCACGGCCCACCACTGAAATAAATAGATTCTACAAAGCCCAATGAACAGTAACAAATGAAACAAAGTTAGTATTTGGTGTGCTGACCCTTTAGTTTAAAAAATATAGTAGTCTCAGGTACAGTTTGTGCTGTAATAAAGGAAGGTGTTCTGTGTTTCGCAGGATCAGCCACAGTTCTCCTGGAGATTTTGACACACTTCTCGCACTTCTTTATTTGCATGCAAATCCCAGTAGCCTTCATTCTGTCAATGATGTGTGCTCTGATGTAATATACGGCCTTTTTTTTTTTTATTAAAATACAATTTTTTTTTCTAGAAAAATTTATTTTGTGCTGGGGACCTTAACTTTTGGAAATTTAAAAAGTTTTTTTGTCATAAAATAAAATTTTATAGCAAAGTTTATACTAAAAAGTCAAATAAAAAAAATAACATGTCTCAGACTTAAGCACAGTACTATATACAGTACATATTACATGTGAGTTAGTGATGACTGGTGCGGTTGGGATATGTGTAGTCTTTGAGAGCCTTGGAAATCTTTCAGAAGCTCTTTCAAACTCATCTGTGATGTTATATAGGGTGAGAGAGGACCAAGAGGAGCTAATGGGGACAAAGGAGAAAGAGGAGATGATGTAAGTGTTTCTCCTGCAAATGGATTCTTAATGAACTCATAAAATTCAGCAAGCTCTTGGATTTATCTGTGGCTTTTTATTACCATATTTCCATGTAACAGATAAACTGTTCTGTGCTTTTTAGGGACCACAAGGACCAAATGGCCTGGAAGGCAAAATAGTAATATATTCAATAATATTTTCACTGAATATAGAACATTGTTTTTAAGTACTGGTAGTAGATTTGATAGTAGGCATATGCAGTGTACATGGAAGTTGTGTCTAACTGTGTCTAAAAGGTGTCTAAAGAAGTTTTGGTAATCGTTTTGTAGGGGACACCAGGTGAGAAAGGTGAACAAGGTGGCCGTGGGAACAGGGGACCCAGAGGAGGACCTGTAAGTGAACACAACGTCATAACATATGCACTGGATTCAATGCAATAAGATGACATAATTTGAATAAAGACAGAATCAGCTTTATTAAATCACTTGAGGTTTAATGGAGACCTTAACTGTCCTGTTCTTCATTCACATTCAGGCAGACAGTTTATAAACAGAAGAAATATTAATGATAGTCTCAAAGTCTTATATAGATTTCATACCATATCAGTGAAAAGTCATCTTGTGTATTCTGTAACACCTGTGGAAAACACAATGAGATTAACATCTAGAAAAGGAAATCCCGACGAGAATCACTGGGATTGAAAAAAAATATAGCAAGATAAACAGGATTCTTGATCAGCACTGAAGATGACCTTTTTTGATGAAACTAAATATTTTGGTGGTGCATGACTCATTGATCATGCTATGTCCTATGCCAAGCTTGGTGGGAGTCGTTATCTCTGAATTGTCTCTTATGTAAAAAAAATAATAATAATAATCTGTTATAAATATATTTATTTTGTAAGACCATAAGGTCTGATGGCATAACCATTCATAGAGTGTGGGTCCTTTTTTTTTTTTTTTTGGTGACATGATTTTGAGATATTCTGAAAGAAATATATGCCTCATAACAATTTATTTCAAGGAATACAGTCATCCCTCGCTATATCGCGCTTCAGGTTCTGTGGCTTCAGTGCATCGCGGATTTTTTTTAAATATTCATCAAAAAATAAAAGCAAGCAGAAAATGCCACAAGGGATCGCTACTGACTCGGATTCGGTGGAAAATTCGTCTCGACCAATCAGCTTGCGAGATTTCAGAGGCCATTTCCCAAACCAGAGTCAGTAGTGACCTTGCGGCCTGTCCTTCACTCTTTCACTATTAAATAGGGAAATAGTTAAGGGAAGGCAGCAAGTTCACTACTGACTCCGGTTGGGGACTCGGCTCTGAAATAACAGCATTCGTGTGGCAGAAAAGGCGGAAGTCAATGCATTTCTTACACTTTATTTACGTCTATGTACAATTACACACAGGTTTTTTATATTATTTATATTTTATTTACATCTTATGTGTTGTTTTTGAATGTTTCATTGTTATTATAAGCATTTTGTAGTGTTGAATATGTATTTATTGATATTATATTCACATATACATGTACGCATACATCAGTCTGGGGGGGGGGGGTCGATCTTACGTCGCTGAAGTTCGGTCTTCACGGGGGGTCTCGACCTCCCATAACCGCGTAGAGTGAGGGATCCCTGTATATAATTCAATATTAACCAGAAAAGAGAGTTAAACTAGAATACATCAGATCTGGAAAAGGTTTAATGATTTGATAAAGGTGAACCACAAGCAATGATATAACTGTTGACCTTTGTAGGGTGAGCCAGGTCCTCGGGGAGAGCCAGGACGTGAGGGATCAGCCGGACCTAATGGTGACCCAGTAAGTATAAAAGCCATGCATGCTTGAGTTAATCCAAGATATTTTTTTAGTCTATACATGTGCAGAAGTTGTCGGTTCAGAATCTTTAAAAGAATGTTTAAAACAGCAACAAAACCTTTTTTCGTTATAAAGAAAAGTTGTTGAATTAAAAACATGAAATATACGAGGAAACTACAAAGGATTGGGATGATATATTAGGTTTTTCATCTTCAAAGGTGGCTAAAAGCTGAGCTCAGTGTTCAGGCATTTTGTGACACCCCACCCCCCAACCCCACCGTCATTTGTATAACTTCACAGATGTTGAACGTTGGTTAGGAGGCTCACCAGAGAGCACAGGCACAGGAAGCCTCCATCCCAACTGATTTAGGTGATGAGATGATAAGAAAGGGGTGAAAACAGAAATAAAGCTTGAGGCTTTTTCTTATCGCAGGAGAAGACCACATGCTCCAGTTTCTGTCTTCACATTAAATGTTGAATACTTATCAAGACAGATCAGCTGCATGGTTTCTTTTTTGTGTTGGATTGCACTGTGACTACAAACCAGGTTCCAAGAAAGTTGGGACACTGTAAAACTTGTGAATAAAAACTGACTGCAATGATGTGGGAGTGCCAAATTTCAATATTTTATTCAGAAGACAACATAGATGACAGGAATGCAGCCTAAAGGCTTGTGATGGTCCCAAGCCCGAATAAATGCAGACGGTTGCATCAGGAAGGGCATCCGACGTAAAAACTGTGCTAAAGTAAACATGCGAATCAACTGTATGACATCCGTACTGGATCGGTCAGGTCCCAGGTTAAAAATGACTGCCATCAGTGCCGATAACCTATAGGGTGCTGGTGGAAATTGAACTACTGTGGGTCGAAGAACGAGAGGAGGAAAATGGGCCCGCAGGCAGAGAGAGAAGAGGAAAGGTAAGAGTCTGGGACTTAAAGTAGGGACTCTGAATGTTGGGACTATAACAGGAAAAGATAGGGTGTTGGTTGACATGATGCAAAGGAGGGCGGCGGACATGCTGTGTGTTCAGGAGACCAGGTGGAAAGGTATCAAGGCTAGAAGCCTAGGAGCAGGGTTCAAGCTGTTTTATCATGGTGTAGATGGGAAGAGAAATGGAGTGGGAGTTATCGTGAAGGAGGAGCTTGTTAGGAATGTTCTGGAGGTGAAAAGAGTGTCAGATAGAGTGAGTAATATGAAGTTAGAAATTGAAGTCGTGATCTTCAATGTTGTTAGTGGTTATTCCCCACAGGTAGGATGTGACTTAGAAGAGAAGGAGAAATTCTGGAGTGAG
>JAQNCB010000017.1:21794659-21805609 GCA_030068295.1 Euristhmus nudiceps | reverse complement strand
TTGCAGGGAAAGGGGAAAATTAATGAGGTTTTTACTATAATTTGGACGAGTTCGGCAGGCCGGATTAAAAAGCCTAATGGGCTGTAGTTTGCCCATGTCTGCTGTAGAGTCTGTAGAGCTGGACGAGAGTGCCGCGGCAAGGATGAAAACCACATTGTTCCTCCTGAATCCGAGGTTCAATCGGTCAGATCCTTCTCTCCAGTACTCCTGCAGACATTGCCGGGTAGGTTGATGTGTGATTCCACAATAATTGAAACACACCCTCTGGTCCCCCCTTTTTGAAAAGGGGTACTACCAACCCAGTCCTTCTTCCTCCATGGAAGGCGTGTTGGTGTAATTGAGGAGGTCCTCGAAGTATTCCTTCCACCTCCCAACAACATCCCCAGGTGAGGTGAGCAGCTCCCCACTTCCACTGTATACAGTATTTGTGGAGAACTGCTTCCCCCTCCTGAGGCGTTGGATGGTGGTCCAGAACCTTTTTGAGGCCAAACGATAGTCGCTTTCCAGGCCCTCACCGAACTCCTCCCGTGCCCAAGATTTTACATCGGTGACAGCTTGAACTGCAGCATGTTTGGCCTGTCGGTACCTGTCTGCTCCCTCGGGAGTCCCACAAGCGAATAAGGCCTGATATTACTCCTTTTTCGGCTGGACGGACCCCTTCTCCTCAGGTGTCCACCACAAGGTTCTGGGGTTACTGCCCTGACAGGCACCGACGACCTTCTGGCCACAGCTATGGGCTGCTGCCTGAACAATGGAGGCATGAAACATGGTCCATTCAGTTTCAATGCCACCTGCCTCCTTCGGGATGTGGTTGTAGTTCTGCCAGAGATGGAAGTTAAAGACCCCTTTGACAGGAGACTTCGCCAAACATACCCATGAGACCCTCACTACATGTTTGGGCCTTCCAGGTCTCGAGGGTGGCCTTCCCCACCATCAGAGCCAGCTTACCACCAGGTGGTGATTGGTTGACAGCTCAGCTCCTATCTTCACAGGAGTGTCGAGAACATGTGACCACAAATCCGGTGACACAACTACAAAGTCGACCATCAAACTGCAGCTTAGGGTGTCCTGGTGCCAAGTGCACTTATGGACACCCTTATGTTTGGATATGGTGTTGGTGATGGACAAACCGTAATGAGCACAGAATTCCAGCAATAAAACACTATTCAGGTTCAGATCGGAGAGGCCGTACCTACCAATCACACCCTTCTAGGTCACACTGTCATTGCCCAAATGGGCATTGAAGTCTCCCAGGATGACGAGGGAATCCCCAGGGGGAGCGTTCTCCAACACACCCCCTAATGACTCCAAAAAGGGTGGGTACTCTGAACTGTCATTTGGTGCATAAACGCAAACAATAGTCAGGACCCTCCCCCCCACCTGAAGGCAGAGGGAAGCTACCATTTCCTCAACTGGGAAGAACCCCAACACATGGGTGCCAAGACGGGGGGCAACAAGGATGCCCACACCGGCTCACCGCCTCTCCCCATGAGCAACTCCAGAATGAAATAAGGTCCAGCCCCTTTCGAGATGGGTGATTCTAGAGCCCAAGCTGTGCGTGGAGTCCAACTATATTTTGTCTGTACCTCTCAACCTCACGTACCAGCTCTGGTTCCTTTCCCGCCAGAGAGGTTACATTCCACATCCCAAGAGTCAGAATCAGTAGTCGAGGATCGGTCCGACAGAACCCATGCCTTCGTCTGCCACGCAACTCGCATCGCACCCGGCCCCTATAGCCCTTCCCACAGGTTGTGGGTCCATGGGAGGGCGGATCCATATATCCTTTTCGTGCTGGGCCCGGCCGGCCTCCTAGATGAGGTACAGGGGAGAGCAGGTAATTGGCAGGGCCACGCCCATCATCCTGGAGAGATAAATAAAAAAAAAGAGATAAAAATCCAGGACAGCTCCCCGAGTGGAGAAAACGTGCAGAGTTGTGACACATACTGCTGATGCCCCAGAACACAGAAGTAATGGAGAATGTGAAATACAGATCAAGTGGCTTAGAAAATGGATGAATGAATGAGTACACAGCATCCTCTGCTGGACAATATGTAATAGTACATTACCAAAACATAGTAATATATCAATTGTTAAAGAATCCTTTAATTGATTATTTTTAAGAATCCGGAATTTGATCCAGATCATCTCCAGAATCCAAGGAAGCCTTTCCTGTCCAAAGCCTGTTCTTTGGTAAAAATTTTCATGGTTTTTAAGTACACCTCGAGCTTCTATTTGGACTCATCGTCAGTGATGAAACCGAGGTCATAGGGTCTTTGATCATCAAACACCCTCGCTCAGGTGACCCAGCCGAGGGTGATCAGCCCCCCGATTTGTGTACAAGTGGCCCGCTACTCCAAGGATCACCCTCCGGATCCATAGCCATCTTGAGACTTTTTCTGAAGCCTCAATGATGGTTTTGATGGCTCTTCGGCACAGCTGCCCTTTTTCTCCAAAGAGTTTAAGGGTTCGGGATAATGCCTGGCCAGAAAAAACCTGGCACCCCACTTCAACTGTTTCGCAGCGGGCTTTCCAGCCATTACTCCGGCACTCAGTCACCAGCTCTGCATATTTGGCCCTCTTGCATTCGTTGGCCTCCTCCAGTCTGTCTTCCCAGGGGACAGTAAGCTCGACCAAGACCACTTGCTTTGTTGACTCTGATGTTAACACCATGTCTGGGTGGAGTGAAGTGACCAAGATCTTCTCTGGGAACTTGAGCTGTCTCCCCAGGTCGACTTGGAGTTTCCAGTCCTGTGTAGTGGTGAGAAGCCCCCCAGAGGAACTTGGCTTTTACCCAGCTCTGATGAAGTTGATGGACTGCTTGGGGTATGCTGGTACCTGCAGTTGGTAATAACTGTGCTGAGCATATCTGCCAGAGCCCTGAGAACCTGGTCATGATGCCAGTGGTACCGTCCTTCCCCCAAGGCCTTTGAGCTGCAACTAAGGATGTGCTCTAGGGTGGCTCTCTTTTGGCACAGCTGGCATGCTGCAGTGTTTGCTAAGCCCCAGCACTGGAGGTTAGTTGGACTTGGGAGAATGTCACATACTGACTGAATGAGGAACTTGATGTGCTGGGGTTCAAGCCTCCAGAGCTCTGGCCAGATGATTTTTCGCTGTTTGGCATGCTCCCACCTCATCCAGGTGCCTTGTTGGTTTATATCCACCATCTTGACCTGCTGATCCTCCGCCACCTCTGCTCTGATTTCATCCTGTACCATATGACATTTCTCCCTTCCTCTGGTTTTATCATAGCGTCACTTGGGGAAGCTGCCAATTCCCGCCCTGCCCACTGGAGTGTTGCCCACCAAGATGTTATGCTGCAGTCATTCCTCTGCTCTCTCCACGGCTTCCTGCGCCTTCCACTTCCTCCCAGTTTTCACCAAGGTTCCTGCTGTGGTGACTTTTTTGTCGGAGGAGTCTTGGTACATCATCAACTCCCTGGCATGAGTGACCTTAAGCGCCTCAGACAGGCTGCTGATTGGGAGCTGCCACATGGTCGAATGGCCATACAGAGCGAAGCCACCTGTGGAGAAACCGGCTGATGGTCCGTTCCAGTGTGTCCACCGTTGACACAGGCACCTCATAGACAAGCAGGGGCCAAAGGAGCCTTGGCAGGACTCCGTGTTGATAGATCCAAGTTTTGAAATACCCTGGTAGCCCTGTCTTGTCAATTGCTGTAAGCCATGATGCCAGTTCAGCCTTGGTTTGCTGAAGTGCATCTGAGTCCCTCAAGGAGTTGTTGAAGATCTTGCCCAGGCTCTTGACAGTTTTTTCCATCACCGTTGGAATTGGTGTCCCTCCTATGGCAAAGCGGAATTGGTCGGCCACCCTGCCTTTCTTCAGGACCAGAGACCTGGACTTGGTGGGATTGAAACTCATCCTTGTCCAAGAGATGAGCCGCTCTAGCCCCTGCAATAGCCATCTGCAGGAAGGAAGAGAGGTTGCCGTCACAGTGAGGTTATCCATAACAGCTCTTATGGGGGCTGCAGAGTGCCAGATCTTGACAAGGGGCCTCTACACCCCACCTCAGCCCACTTCACAATCATGTTCATGGCCAGGAAGAAGAGTGGCACTGAAATTGTGCAGCCTGTTATAATACCCTTCTCCAGGCATTGCCAGACAGATGTTAATGATCCTTATGTTACCCTCAGCTGGAAGTTGTTATAATAGTCCAGAATGAGGTTGGTGATGGTCACTGGCACATGATGTCTTGTGAAAGCTGTTTCCACGAGCTTGTGGGGGATGGGTCCATAGTGTTGCCAAATCCCCTCTGCTTTCCCTTGCCTCTTGGATTAACTGTGATACCACACCCGTGTGCTCTCGGCATTCCGGAACACCTGGGACTACCCCTTCTGCACTGAGGTATCTATATAGCCATTCTTCAAGAGGAAGTCTGTAAGCCGTTGGGAAACTATCTTGGAGAAAATCTTCCCTTCAACACATAGCAACGGATGATGCGGAACTGCTCGATGTTACTTGTCTCCTCTTCTATCGGAATCCAGACTTTCTCTTCAGACCTCCACTGAGTGGCAACTGTTCCCCTGCACCAGATCACCTTGATGATCTTCCAGATTCACACAAGGAGTTTAGGCCACTGCTTATAGACTCTGTATGGGACTCCACTGGGACCTGGGGAGGAGCTGGTTCTTGCAGCCATCACTGCTTCTTTGATCTCTTTCAGGGTGGACTCTGCGGTGTTGAACTGCACATCGGGCTCTGGCGGCTTTACCAGGGCCTCGCATGGGCCCAGATCTTGCTCCCTTGTTGGATCGCTGAAGATTATGCTGAGGTGGTGGTTGATCTCCACAGGACATGCCAGGTTGCCACTCTTCTTCTGTCCAAGCAGTCACTTGGTGAAGCTGAACAGGTTGGTAATAAATGCCTTGCACTACTTGGTCCTCTCCTTCCCCTTCCTTCTGTGCCATTCAGCTCTCCTGAGAGTGATGAGATTTGACCTCAAGATCTGCCTGAGCTCATACAGTGCACCTCTGTCCTCTTCCCTTGCTGCCCTGTACTGACATTTCAAGGTCTTCAGGTCCTGCCTCAGCTGACAGATCTTGAGCTCCCGTCAGTTGGGTCTCGATGCTTGCCTAGTCACAGGTCTTTCTGTCACCCTAAACCGTTCTTCACCAATGGTTGTTATGAGTGCGCACATGGCCTGGAGTTTGTGGTCCACATCGCCCTTCATTGCTGTCTCCATGATCGTGTCAATGTCCATGTCCAGCTGGAGCCAGTCCTTGCTGTTGGCGGCAGACCACTTAACCTGACGTTGTTCTGATGTTCCACCTTGCGGGAGGACTGGTGCGGCTCGGAGGTTCAGGGCACTGTGGGGTGGCTCCTGGCCTGGCTCCTCCTCCGTCTGACCAGGGGCTGTGATGAGCACTTCGTCTGAGGTGCTGGCCATTGCACCTGTGCGGTGCTTCACTCGTCCTCCCTTCAGGCAGGTCGTCTTGGTCTGGTGGATTTTAAGGTTTTTATACACCTTGCCGCAGATGCAGACTGTGCTCTTTGTCGATTGATCATTAGCTAGGTTCATTGCCGGTAGTTCAGTCCGATCGGCATTCTCATTCTCCCCCTCTCTCTGGATTCCCTGGGGGTATGGTTCGGAAAGGTTCTTAATAGCTTGCTTTTGGGCGCTCCTTCACAGGAACTGCAGTTCAGGGTGCTAGCCCTTGCTTCCCCGGTTGCCATCTTTCCAAACTACCAACTGTCTCCAGTCGTCACCATTCTGTTCACGGTCATCATCCAGTCTTTCCTGGAGGTCACTGGAAAAGCCAGACATGATAGTTCTTAAGTACACCTCTAGGTGCTACTTGGACACATCGTCAGTAATGAACCCAAGGTCATAGGATGTTTCGGGTCTTTGATCATCCAACACCCTCACTCGGGCGACCCAGCCAGGGGTGATCAGCCCCCATCTTGTGTCCAAGTGGCCTGCTACTCCAATGATCCACCCTCCGGATCCATAGCCATCTTGAGGCTTTTTCCGCAGCCTCAATGATGGTTTTGATGGCTCTTCAGCACAGCTGCCCTTTTACTCCAAAGAGTTTAAGGGTTCGGGTTAATGACTGGCCAGCAAAACCCCGCGCCCCACCTCAACTGGTTCGCAGTGGGCTTTCCAGCCATTACTCCGGCACTCAGTCACCAGCTCCACATATTTGGCCCTCTTGCATTCGTTGGCCTCCTCCAGGCTGTCTTCCCAGGGGACAGTAAGCTCGACCAGGACCACATGCTTTGTTGTCTCTGATGTTGACACCATGTCTGGGTGGAGGGAAATGGCCAGGATGTTCTCTGGGAACTTGAGCTGTCTCCTCAGGTTGACTTGGAGTTTCCAGTCCCATGCAGTGGTGAGAACCCCCCCAGAGGAACTTGGCTGGTGTTGCACCTTTTCCCCAGCTCTAACGAAGGTGATGGACTGCTTGGGGGTGTGTTGGTACTTGCAGTTGGTAATTGCTGTGCTGAGCGTTTCTGCCAGAGCCCTGAGAACCTGGTCATGATGCCAGCGGTACCGTCATAAAAATCCACAACAAAATCTAACAAACAAACAAGCCTAGGGTAAAATGTAACCTTAGCAATTACTCATGCGATATAGTGTATCAGTGGATCTTGTATTTCTTTAAAGTGAGAGAAGTAAAAATTTTTCTTTTAATGGATGCCTGATTAGACTTTCTTCAAGAGTAGGCTGCAAAACCATCAGCGTGTTTCTGCCCGTCGATGGCCTGGTGAGCTGTCCAGGGTGTACTCCGCTCTCGACCAGAGTCACCTGAGATGGGCACCAGCCTCCTCTGACCCTAATTAAGAAAATGAATGAATGAATGAGGATGTCTGATCACCTAGAAGTACTAGTCAGCTGTCGTGGTGGAAGATCAGAAAGGTTTTTGCTAGTTGACACTCTAACTCAAAAGTATTATGGGCTTTCCATAGAGTATAATTCCTGAGACTTTCCCCTGGACATGTGCTTCCAAAATACTGTATTATTACTAATTTCTCTGAGTTACTAGTGGTAATAGAGGCAATAGTAACATCTTTGTTTAATTCTACAGCATTACGTAATGCAACACATTTTGTTCATCTTTCTATAATTGGATTGTTTCTCGGGTCAATGTATTGTCTTTGAGATATGTTCTTTTAGACTATATAACAAATTTGAAACATATGGCTTATGCCTATGTTTTCCTCTGTCCTACATCCGCAGTTTTTCTTACTGGATGTGGATCTCCGTGTGCTGCTCACAAAGACTACTTGGAAAAGTTCTTGTTTGATTCTCAATATTTCAATGAGGCTTGTGCAATCCCAATGGGTTTGATGCTGTCAGATCTTGGTGGAAGTAATTACAATGAAAGCAAACAAGCTTTCACACAGTGAATGATTCTTGTCGGCTCTAAAATGAGGTAATAGAACTAACATGAATGAAGCAGCTGTAAAAGTACAGCAGCTGGTTACTATTATCTTACCAGTTTGGCTATGACCTAACCTGGACAGTATGCATTCATTTTGTCAGTTGGTTTTGTGTAAGTTTAATAGTTATTAAAAAGTTAATCGGAAAATGGGGTCTGAGCTTGAAACTAATAAAATTATTTGGACAGAAAAATGAGTAATGATATCAGAATCAGTTTTTGGCCACATTTTTTTTTGTAAACAAGGAACCTGACTCCAGTTTAATTTCACTCACTCAACAGGAAAAAACGGCTATGATATCCAAATGTGTTCCACACTAGTGACACAGAATTCTTTGCAGGGTAGTTCAATACTAACAGCAGTACTGTTGCATAGATTGTTACTCTAAAATATTTTTGTTCTGACTCTCTAATGTACAGATCCTAAAATAATTATATAAAACAGTTTATACTAAAAATTAAAGGCAATTAGTACCATTCTAAAAAGTACTCTACATGTTATTTCATACATGTATCTGGCAACAGTTGATTGTGAGAGTGCTCTTTGTGGGCTCTTATTTTTTTACAGAAAAAAATGACATAAGTAGGCAGTATGGCAGCATAGTGGCTAGCATACTAGAGCTAGAAGGTACTGGGTCTGAGTTCCAGGCTCAGACATTTCTGTATGGCGTTTTCATTTTCTTGTTCTTCCCATTCTTGCAGAGGTTTCCTCTGGGTACTTCAATTTCCTCCCAAAGACCCAAGACATGTACATCAGGCTAATTTGCTTTTTCAAAATGCCCATGGGTGAGGATATTTGTGTGTGTTGGCCCTGCGATGGTCTGGCATGCTGTTTACTGTGTGCCCTACCTTTGCAAGGTGTTGGCTGAGAGGCTCCAGCTTCCCCACAACCCTAGTAGGATTAAGCGATTTGGGAAATGAGTGAGTGAGTAAGAGGCGGAACAGGCTTAAAATGGTTTTTAACCAACAGGATCTCATTTAAGTAATATGATCTTGCACAGGGATATTGTGCTTCCCAATATGACTTTACAAATTATGTGAGAAATCACAACTTGAAAACTCAGAGTGCAATTTTTAATAAAAAATTAAAAACCACAATTCTTAAAAACAATATCCTGTGATAATGAACTATGGCATAAAGGCTAAACAAGAACTTTGCAAATAATTGATCATTTTTAGCTATTTGTATAGGACTAAAAGAACCAAATAAATTACATTCCATATTATTAAGCTTATTGTTTCTCATGATTCTGTATTTTTACATGAATTTTATTCATTAAAGTTCATTGATGCCTTTCATTTTACAGAACAATGAACCTGGATTTGCTGGGCCAAAAGGAGCAAAAGGACACAGAGGGCCAGAAGGTCAACCGGTGAGTAAAAATAAAATAATTGACTGCTCTTGTGTTATCCAAGCATGCATCATTGTACATATTACTGTATGTCCTCAATACATTGTTGCATATATTTTTGCTTTCAACCTCTATATCTTTCCCAGCTGGAGCCTGTGTTGCATCACATGACAGTATAGCACACTCCTCCATGTATGCTGGATATGTTGTCCTTTTCTGCATAGACATGCACACAGACATTCCTGAATGGCTAAGTGTTGCTCTGATTAACAGATGAGAGAGAGAGATATAGATAGATAGATAGAGAGAGAGAGAGAGAGAGAGAGAGAGAGAGAGAGAGAGAGAGAGAGAGAGTTTGCTATCCCACTCATCATTAGCACACAAACATTTTTCTCTCATGGACGACTCTGGCATTGTCTGGATTCATTCTCCTGTTTTTCAGCTCCATATTTGAGAACACAGCATTCACTCTACAAATCTTTCTCATATTTTTCATGGATGTTAAATTAAAAGCCAAACATAGATTAATTATAGCTTTTCTGGGGTTAACTGTGTAAGATCCGTACTGTTAAGAAATCAATACAGTGATCCATCACTTTTGGCGGTTAATGTGGGGTCGAGACCTGACACGAACACCGAATTTCCGCGAAGTAAGATCGAC
This sequence comes from Euristhmus nudiceps, assembly GCA_030068295.1. Lineage (NCBI taxonomy): Eukaryota > Metazoa > Chordata > Actinopteri > Siluriformes > Plotosidae > Euristhmus > Euristhmus nudiceps. The sequence goes on along the minus strand of JAQNCB010000017.1, from coordinate 21,796,202 downwards.
CCCCTTGACTGACGGATACGTACATGTATATGTGTATATAATATCAATAAATACATATTCAACGTTATAAATGCTTGTAATAACAATTAAACATTCAAAAACAACACATAAGATATAAATAAAATATAAATAATATAAAGTACATCCGTGTAATTGTACATAGATATAAATAAAGTGTAAGAAATGCCTTTTCTGCCACACGAATGCTGTTATTTCAGAGCCCAATCCCAAACTGGAGTCAGTAGTGACATTGCTGCCTTTCCCTTAATTTTTCCCTATTTAATAGTGAAAGACCGCAAGGTCACTACTGACACATGTTTGAGACGTGGCCTCTGAAATCTGATTGGTTGAGACGAATTTCCCAGCATTAGAAGAGGCTGGAATGAGAATCAGCACTCAAAGTTGGAGTCAGAGTCAAGCCGAGAACCGAATCCGAGTCAGTAGCGCCCGCTCGCGGCAGTTTACTGAACTTTATTTTTATTTCTATTTTTTTTCTATGAATATTTTTAAAAAATCCGCGATGCAATGAAGCCGCAGAACCTGAAGCGCGATACAGCGAGGGATCACTGTATTAGATTTTTATTTTAAGAAAAAGCAAATTATCTGCTGGTGCTATGTGTATGTATATATTGGCCAAATATATTGAATTAGAACTGGATGTTGTCTCATGAGTTACAAGCCTTGGAGAAGGGCATGCTTGCTCTCAGCCAGAAATTCCACCATGTTTCTTTCTGGATGCCATTCAAAAAGGAGGAGACTCCAAAAAAAGTTCTTATTTGGAGCATGGTTTCTCTAAAGCCATGGATCACTATTTTTCTGGCAGTGGTCTTGCTGTGTCAGAATAATGAAATCAAATGGATCAAGTAATAGCATTTTCTGTGTTATCAGTAGTGCAAGTTGAGTGTATTCGATACTCTATAGTTTTTTATTCTTTCTTTTTTAATGACCAGGGACCTCCTGGACCTCCTGGACCTCCTGGAGTGGATGTAAGTTGGCTGTAACAATCAGAATTATCTCGTAAATAAATGCTGTACGCATCTACTATAATAATCCTGAGTTGTCTGACTAAACAAGAAATTAATAAGACATAAGAGTTCCAAAAATATGTATACCCCTTTGGCCTTCTAAGAAAATATGTGCAAATAATAAATTACTGTTAGCACTGGAACATCATGATTTTTAACATTACTAACATTTAGTTTTAATAGTCGTGCTGTAGTCCAGTGTGAAGTAATAGGGATTGAAACAGTTTTCTTCACATAATTTATTCTCAAAAGGAAAGGGTACAAAGCTTTTGGAAAGAAAATCCGAAGTATTCTTTTCCCGAAAAGTGGTTCCAGGCCAGGAACTCAGCGATGAGTTAGGAGTTGACTCACCCCCATAACAATTCCTTTTAAAATTTTCCCTTTTAAACACTGGAATAGATTAACATACCAGACACTATCTATCTATCTATCTATCTATCTATCTATCTATCTGTCTGTCTGTCTGTCTGTCTGTCTGCCTGTCTATCTTTCTGTCTGTCTGTCTATCTATCTGTCTG
>JAQNCB010000017.1:21708821-21719063 GCA_030068295.1 Euristhmus nudiceps | reverse complement strand
CTACCTTTCCACCTGGTCTCCTGAACACACAGTATGTCCACCTTCCTCCTTTGCATCATATCAACCAACTCTCTAGCGTTTCCTGTCATAGTCCCAACATTCAAAGTCCCTACTCTCAGGCCCAGACTCTTGCCTTTCCTCTGCTATCTCTGGCTGCGATCGCGTCTTCCTCCTCTCTTTCTTTGACCCACAGTAGTCCAATTTCCACCAGCACCCTGTAGGTTATCGACACTGGTGGCAATCGTTGTTAACCCGGGCCTTGACGATCTGACAAGGAAGTCATACAATTGACTCGCATGTTTACTTTGGCACAGTTTTTACGCCGGGTACCCTTCCTGACGCAACCCTCTGCATTTATTCAGGCTTGGGCCCAGCACAAGGAGGACACTGGCTTGTGTCCCCCTTTAGGCTGCAGTCTTACTGCTCACATGCATATGCTAATCACTTGAGATTGGGGATTTGCAATTTGTGACACCTATAAATCTCCATAAGAGGTCATGTGCAAAGATGGCTTTGAGAAGGCAATTATTAATCACAGTGAAGTTTAAAGGTACAGTGTCTAAGATTTAGCACTAGCTCGTGGTTAGCTTCCAGATTGTATCCCCGTTGAAGCATTTCGTGAAAACTCAATAACTTATTATAATTATAGATCAATGAAAAACTTATTTATTGATGTACAGTCATTCCTCACTATATCAAACTTCAGGTTCTGCGGATTCAGTGTATCGACGATTTTTTTTAATAGTCATCGAAAAATAAAAATATGTAAAAAGTTCATGAAAATTCTGTGAGGGGTCAGTACTGACTCGGATTCGGAGTCAAGGCATTTCGTACACTTTATTTACATCTATTGTCACGACACCGCGCGGCGTCGCCACTTGGGGGCGCTGTCACGGGACTCTTCTTCATGGGTTCCTGTAGGCTACGGGCGTGCCCCGCCGTTCACCCTCTGCACCTGTGGTCCATTAGACCGGTCTACGGGCCGGATCATTGTTATTGTACCTGTTCCTGTAGTTGTTCCTGTTTCCTGTTCCTGATCCGGTTTGTTTATGTTTTTAGCTCCTGCTGATAGAGACGGTTCCGTTCCTAGATTTATGCCGTGTTTCCCCGAAAATAAGACGTACCCTGACGATAAGACCGAGCGTGAATTTTCTGGACGATTTTAATATAAGACCCACCCTTAAAATAAGCCCTAGTTGATATCGTGAAATAATGACGCCATTAAAGTAGGTCAGGAATACCTAGCACGCTGTAGCAACAAGACACGTGAACCTAATAAATGCGCATTCTCATCCCGAGAGAAGATGAGTAAAATAAAAAGTTATTCAATCGAGTACAAGAAATAAATGGAGGAATCACAGGACATGAATCTTACTGCTCTTTGTAAAGAAAAGAATTTGGATCCGAATGGTACGAAAATGGCTATCAGACTACAATAAACTTAATCAGCATGTGAACGAGGGAAATGCAAAGAAACGCAAGTATGGATCCAGTCGAAAACCACAATATTCGGTGTTGGAAGACGTCATCTGTGAATGGGTTTCTGAAAGGAGAGCAAAAGCATCGGTTGTTCGCAGAGCTCAACTGGCTGTGAAAGTGCACGAGTTACATGGATTTTAGTGATTCGACTCGATGGAAGTAAAGTATCACCTCTATCCATCACCAAAGGTTAGTGGCTTTTAAATATAAAAAATGTTATTCATAAGTAAATGTAGATCGTTTTTTATATTTTTTGTATATTTAGAAGTATATATAAAAGGATTTAGGATCTATATTTAGAAGGAATATATAGAATATTTATTTTGGAGTGAGAATTAATATAAGCCCTGTCTTATTTTCGGGGAAACAAGGTATGTACAATTACAAGTATGTATTTTATATTATTTATATTTTATTTACATCTTATGCATTGTTTTTGAATGTTTAATTGTTATTATAAGCATTTATAGCGTTAAATATATATTTATTGATCTTATATACACATATACATGTACGTATACGTCAGTCAGGGGGGTTGATCCTACTTTGCAGAAATTCAGTCTTCGCGGGGGTCTCCGCCCCCCATTAACCACGAAAAGTGAGGGATCCCTGTACTTCAATTCTTACTGTAGATGCTCCAAAATGTTGCACACTGTACCTTTAAAAAGACAAAATTGGCTAAAAATATTTCCTTTCAGCTGGGTCATTTGTTTACTGCTTACAGAGCAGACTTCAGGGTTTACTTTAGTTAGTCGTCTTCAGTGGAGAATTCACACAGCACACACGGAACCATGACGGAAATTCAGAGATTATTAATGCCTCACAGCAAAAAGGCCTGGGTTCGATTGCCTGCTTGCGCATTTCTGTGTAGAGTTTGCATGATCTCCCTGCGCTTGCGTGAGTTTCCTCCCACAGTTCAAAAACATGCACAGTTGGCTAATTAGCTGTTTAAAATCACCCCTAGCTGTGAGTTTGAATGGTTGTGTGAGTGTTGGCCTTGCGATGGCCTAGTGAGCTGTCCAGGATGTACCCCGCCCTCACCCAGAGTTGGCCGAGATGGGCGCCAGCCTCCCTGCAAGCCTAATTAGGATTAAGTGGCTTTGAAAATGAATGAATGAATGAATTAATTAATATGCTTTATCCTGGTGATCACTGTCTGGGAAATTTAACCAAATAATAATAATAATAATAATAATAACTTTAAGCCCCACCTACATTTAATTAACAAGTAAATCAGTCTTTGGACTCAATTTAAGGTGTATTGACCGGTAAGTTATATCAGACTTTGCTTAACAGGTTACCTTTGCATTGTTATTCTTTATATTCTGTATATAGTGGGCGTTCCTCACTCCGAACATGCTGCTCTGGAGTTAGCCAAGGAAATTTCAGAGACCGAAGGGACAGAGCTTACAGGAATCTACGCCCACTGTGGAAATACCTACGATTGTAAAGGAGAGGTGCAAATTAAGTCTGTTGCCCAAGAAACGACAAGTATCATGTTGCAGTTTATGGAGAAGTATGTGTACCATCTCGTGCTTTTCAGAGTGTTGAGTAGCATTATGGTATTTTTCACTAATCTCTGAATAATGATTATATTATTGCCTTCCATGTGGTATGATGCTCTGTTTCTCCTGTCATATGTAACAGGCTAAAAGCTGTTGGAATCCAGGATGTGAAATCTAGCATTGGTTCCACCCCTTCATGCAGCCACCCAGTTTCAGACATGGCCATGCTAAGTGAGGTCCATCCTGGAAACTATGTGTTTTATGGTCAGTCATATGAGGCATAGTTCCCTCTGTTAGGCAGCATCCACACAGGAAGTGACAAGTCACTTGAATCGTCTCGATAGGGAAACAAATGGCTTCACCGAGGAAGTGTCGCCAGCTCTTGTAACCCTCTCACATATTTCCCATCATATGTCCCTGGTTCCATACAGTACATCCGTGAGAGCATTACTCATCATTATCATTATCTTGTAGAGATTGACCTACTGCCTAAAAATAGAGCTATCGTACGAGTTCTCTTACTTAACAAGTTTTTGGTGGGAACTCTCAAACTTCATACATGCAACCAAGCGTAACCAAAGGAGACCATTTAGAAGCTGTTTAGTTATTTATTTGGGAATTGCTTACTCTTTAAAATGTACGATTTGTTGACAGAGTCAATTACTGTTTTTTTCCGCACTATAATGCACACCCAAAAGCCTTCCTCAAAAGCCGACTGTGCGTCTTATAATCAGATGCGCCTTATATTAATCATGGCTACCGTAGTCAGGGTGTTAAGGTGGATGCTAAATTCCACCAGGCTGGGCTGGTTAGGATCCATTTGCGAGACCAAGCAGACAGTGATGGGTGAAAACAAAAACGAACCTTTATTGAGGGTACTCCAAAAAACACTGACTGAATTTCAGATGAACAAAAAAGATGCGCACAGTCTCCGTGGCACAACCAGACAGGGTAATCATGAATAGCTAGGACGTAACTTTACCGATATTCAACAGGTTGATAGGAATACAAAACTCAACGCAAACAGTCTTTTATCTGTGACAGTATACACACAGTATAGTCCGGGACAGAACTCAAGCACACAAAGTCTTCCTTCCATGACAGTACATGCACGAATCAAGCAGCCGCATGTGAATTAGCCACAGTTTATACAGCCAGCTTAACACAGCAGAGGTGGGGGTTGGGACACGCCACACAGCTTTGTTGACATTCCCTTTAGCGCAGCTCCATCTAGTGGATGCATAACACAACCCCAGCTACTACTGTATTCATTGAAGGTGCGCCTTGTACTCCGGTGCGCCTTATGGTGCTGTGCACCTTATATATGAAAACAGTTTTCAGATGGGCCGTTCATTGAGGGTGTGTCTTATACTCCGGTGCGCCTTTTAGTGCAGAAAATACGGCATGTTTAGATCCAAAACATCTAAGAAATCATCTGTCCTGGTAAGAGTGCGAGCAAGTATCCATAGGACGCAAGCTTCACTATCACCACAGGGTAGCAAGATGCCAGTCCACTGAATAGATTCACTTTCGTAAGCATGTTATATGCACCAGAAACGTAATGTGGGGTTGATAAAGTACTTCTGTTTTCCTGAGGTTAACCATGGTTTTATACTGGCATGTGAAATATCACCACAGGGATCCCGTGTGTAGATTTACGTCGGCGGGATGAGCGGATGGATGGAGACGACTTGACATTCCGAAAAGACGCTTATCCTTTATCTATGGAGCTCTGCTCATGCGGACACTATTATTTTAGTTCATTTTAATATTTGCCCTGCGATGGCCTGGTGAGCTGTCCAGGGTGTACTCTGCCCTCGCCCAGAGCCGGCTGAGATGGGCGCCAGCCTCCCCGCTACCCTAATTAAGAATAAGCGGTTTGGAAAATGAATGAATGAATATCATTGTTGTTATTATTACTATGTAGATCTGTATGTTCAGTGTACACTATGTATGTTCTTGTGCATCATGAACCGGGGCGAGTTAAACATGTATAAATTCTGTATATACTCAAAGCAAAGACCAAATCTTCTCCGAAACTTGGACCCAAGTTTTGAGTTTCCGGTTATTATCCTTGTATTATTTCTGTGTGAAGTTGTTAACCATACAGCGGTAATGAGCTCTTCTTGCTTGTTGATGTGAGCGCAACAATGAAACTCGTGTTCGGTTTATCCCAAAGGAAAATGTTTTGGGGGCTCAAAGAATATTTTTAGGTATGTGCCAGCATTTGTCCGTCAATGGTATGTTTACACTTCCACTGGGTATCGGTCAAATCGCGTTGTGTCAATGCTGAGCTCAGTTGAAAATTTCACCTCTCTTTCAGTGCTGTTCATTAACTTTGAATGTCACTTGTCACTTCGTGTGTGGACTCAGCTTTTGCCATTTAGATTTGAAAGCAATTTTCAATATTGTCTTGTATAACCATTTTATAGATGTACAGCAGTTGCTCATTGGCTCCTGTAGACTTGAGGACATTGCTGTGCGAGTGCTGACGAGGGTCATAGGTCACTACCCACCTAGAAACCAAGTCCTAGTCGATTGTGGCTGGGCTGCCTTGAGTAAAGATGGGGGAGGCTGTTTGCCAACAGGCTACGCTGTTATCGAAAACCATCCAGAGCTAAAGTAAGAAACACTATGATGGAAATTTGGATGAATTTAGTTTGTTATGAGATGTAACATGAGACAAGGAGAACATGACGAAACACTGCATTTTTTAAAGATTCATTAATTCCATTAATTAATTTAATGACTGGTAACTGAAGGAAAATAGTTATACAATACCTTGTGCACATGATAGGCAGTATTAGTATGTGCTGCACAGGAATACCACAATCTGATTGGTTCACTATCTAGGAGATAAAAGGTTATTATTCATTCAAAATATTTTCTCATTTCTGATTGGCTGAAAGCCATAATCTAATTCTTGGTGTTCCACCATGAGCAGATGTATTCCATCTTTGAGATTGGATTGACATTGAACAATTAGGATACATGAACATCAATCGTACAGATGTACTATATATGTGCTACTACACAGCAGATGGCTCTGGCTGGCTGCCATTTTGGTTAGTTAATGTAATTTACAATGAAGCACTACGGACCTGAGCAGTCAACACTTTTTATTTTCTGTTTATGCTCTTGTAAACCATATCTGAGAATGGGTACCGACAGCAGTTCTTACACCCAGAAGCACTATCAGTAGGGTATATTCTCTCCATCTTATTTTTTATTTACGGTAGCTTTGTTCCTACTTTCCCCTTTCTTCCAAAGAAAGCAAAGAAAAAAAAGTGTTCCACATTCCTGTACAGCAATGCTGGCATATAATTGTCTGCAGAATGTCTGTATTTCAGCCACATTCAGTTGCTTTTGTCTGTGATTTTCCTGTTTCGGATCCTTCCACACCATCTCGGTGCAATTTGAGTCAGGAATTTATTCCAAAATCTTTATTTATTTGTTTTGTTTCGTATTGACCGCATGAAGGATCATTAAAGAGAGTGCTATCCACCCTATTCTACATGCATGAGCTAACGGATGCACTGGATTAGACTGCTTAGTTCTGATGGTCTCTCTGATGCATTATAACTTCAGCATGCTGTACTTTCATGATTTCAGGATACATAAATGCATCTACGATATCAACATAGAGGTTTTGTTTTTACTTATTTATTTATTTATTTTTAATAGGTTGGTTTCAATGACCCAAGAACATGGTAGAGTGGAGCCTATCTCTGGAAAATTGGATTTCAGCCAGCTCCCTCTGGGCTCCATGCTGTCCCTTATCCCGTATCATGTGAGCTACTACTGCTTTATATTCACTTATCGGCCACCACTGCATTCCACCTCATGAGAAATGTTTAGGCAGTACAGGCTAAACACATGGGACAGATTCACTAAAAGAAACTTTTCACTTCTATAATCAGTTTGAATGCATTACAGTATTGATGATGTACTACTCCATATAAACATTGTGCAATTGCCTTTGTTTAGTTATTTTGGAGGTGGAGCTTCTAAATACTTTACTGGCCAAAAAGGCCAGACACGTTTGTCGATTTGAAGTGCTAAAAAATTTACAGAAGTTATTGGTAAACAACTGATAAATTGATTAGCGATTTTTAAAAACAATTAGCCAATACTATCATGCCGCCAATGAAACAAATTTGACAGCCACAAAAATAGAGCTCCACCCTTTGTGGTCAGGCCCAGCATCCAACTAGAGTGTATTGGAGTTCTGGGAAGACTGATGGTGAATTGAGTTAGTACATCTGTGTCCTGCCTGCTGCATAGATTGGTGAAAATCTAAGCATGTACAGAGTAAAAATTCAGTCAGTCGTGCTTTTTGATGTTTGTAAGTATTGCGGGAATGAAGCAATGCTCACCTTTTAAAGAATTGTATTTTTTAGCATTACTCACTTCCACAGAGGAATAAAATAACAGCAGTAATAGACCAAGCTCCTGTTTTCAGGATGCTAGTGGGGCAAGGGACTTTTAACGCACACAACGCCTTGTCTTGTAGGTTCATGTACATTTTAAGGTCGAGCTTAAACGACCAAGCGTAGAAATTTGCTCAATTTTATAGTTGTTCTCCTCAAAAATACTCAATCATCTTGGTAAAATTTGATCATTCCATTATTTATTATATATATATATATATAAACAGAGAGAGAGTGAGAGGAAGTTAATTCAAAAAGAGATTGACGGAATATAAAATTAATGCAGTATAGGTTTGTAAGTTTGTAACCTGTTTATTAATTATATTTGTCAACGAATGGTGCTTTTTTTTTATCTTTACATTTCCTTTTTAATTTGACAGTTTTGTTACTTTTAAGCAATTATTTCAGCAAATAAATATTAAAATATGTCCAGAAACAGCCTTCATTATCATATATTTGGGTTATTGTATACCTATAATAAGGAATAGCTCATGGATTGGAATGCAGTTAGGATTCAGATATTTTCTCCTGTCAAAGTGCCTTTTTTCATATTGTTGCTTTTTTGTGTGCTAGCAGTAAGCATTATGTTCACTTGATGTTACTCCTGAGTAAGAATTAAAATTTTTACATTTACAGCCTATAAGGATCAAATCTGGATTACGTCTGTATTTTTTGTATTGTCACCAATTATAACCCGGTATAAATGTGCTTCGTACTTATCATCTGTATGAGCATAAACAAAAACTCAGATTATTTGATCACTTATATTATCATTATTAAAAAGAAAACCAAAGAAAAGAAAATATTCATGATGTTTCCTTTAAAATCATTGGCACTGGTTACTGTCCAGTGCCCATGATGAACATTCACCCCTCCAGAATCCCCCTTGGAACAGATTCCTCAAAACTGTTTTCCTCGAACTGCATGCCACTTAATTTATTTATGCAAATAATCGGCTGGTGACGTTGACATCGACAAAACAAGGCATTGTGTCCAGCCAGCATGCGATAGAGTGCAAACGTGACGACGTGCATCCTTCATCAAAAATGTTTCTCATAGTCTTTCACGGATAAAAAGTCATTTCACAAGTTGAAAGAAACTTGAAATCTTTTTCAGGATTGATAGACAGAGTACTTGTCTGAAGTAAAGGGGGCCTTTTGATTTTTTTTTAACTCCATAAAACACTCAGGGGTGCCCCTACTGTGGATTTTATATACAGTCGAATCTCGCTCGTACGGACTAAAAAGTACTGAACATTTAACATTCAAATAATTCATTTTCAGCCACCGCCATCCTCTATTTTTAATCCTGTTAATGTTTTTAATACTCTGTGTTTACTACTCCTATTTAAAACGTTCACAATAAATGTGCTGTCTTTCTGGATCATTGGAAATCTGGGTCAGCCATCTCAACAAGCACTAAATGCTTCCTGTGTTGCCAGTGTGAAAAATAATCAATGTGTGAAGTGTGGTTGCCAGTGTGAAGAATAATCAACAAGTGAAATGTGGTTGCCAGAGTAAAAAATAACAAAATTATATAATAATGTGTTAATAATTTCACACACAAGTCGTTCTGGAGTATAAGTCGCCCCCCTGGCCAAACTATGAAAAAAAGTCCCCCTTGTAGTCTGGAAAATACGGTAATATAGTAGATGGGTGACACTTATTGTAAAATATTCTGAAAACATTTCTGTTTGAATGTGTCATTTTAATTGTTGACAAAACAGGAATATTTTACTAAACACACTAATACCGTACATTAATTGCAATATTACAGGCTTGTGCTACAGCTATGATGCATCCAGTGTACATTGTTCATTCTAAAGGGAAGATTGTAGACACCTGGACACCAACACGTGGATGGTAACCAGCAAGAAAAAAGTCTCAGGACTACCCAACAATGATTCTACTTTTAAAATCAGTATGAATGGTTTCGTAAATATTGAAGATTTAAATAATGCAAAAACTTTATTGATGAATGGCGTACAAGCAATTAATGAAAACTTTATCTATTAAATGGCTCATATCATAAAACTTTTTTTTTTCATTCTTTATATGTTCTTTACGTTTAAAATAAAAGGAAGGGATTGTGGTTTCATCAGCAACTATTTTACCTCCGAAAACTCTACAATTCAAACCTACACTGTATGGCAAACGTATGTGGACATCTGACTATCAAGCGAGTATATGAATCTTACTTCAGCGATTTTTATGCTACAGCATAACAATTTACCTTCACTGGTTCCAACATGACAATGCCCATGTAAGCAAAGTAAGCATCGTTAAGACATGTTTTACCAAGACTGAAGCAGACAAACTCAAGTGTCAGTGCCCTGACCTCAGACTCACTGTACATGTTTGGCATGAATTGGAAAACTGTCTGTACTCCAGACCTCCTCACTCGACATCAGGGCCCATCCTCAGTCATGCTCTTGACTGTAAACTGAGGATTATTATAAAATCAAAGGGGAATCAATCTGGAATTGAATGGGTGTGTGATGGTCAGAGGTCCACATAATTGTGGTCATGAAATTGGTGTGTGGAAACATTAAGAAAAACATTTTTTAATTCTTTCATGGCTCAGCCAGGTGAGCTCTGTTTGCCGTGCAATGGTGTCTTTTTTAAACTTTATTGTTTACTTACATCTCTGTATAGTTTCTACACTAAACTGCAGGGGTGCTCAATCCTGCTCCTGGAGAGCTACCTTCCTGAATATGTTCACTCCAACCCTAATCATGCCCACCCGACCACCTGAAGTCTCCATTTCAAAGTCTGAAGCCTTGATTAGATGACTGGATGGTCAGGTGGGCGTGATTAGGGTTGGAGCGA
>JAQNCB010000017.1:21688770-21699451 GCA_030068295.1 Euristhmus nudiceps | reverse complement strand
ATATTGGTAGAAAGATGCTGAGGTTGGAACTGCCAGGCAAGAGGCCAAGAGGAACCAAAGAGAAGGTACATGGATGCTCTGAGAGACGATATATAGTTAGTTGGTGTGAGACAAGAGGATGTGGAGGACAGGGATGGATGGAAGTAGTAGTAGTAGATTTTCTAAGGGAGAACACAAAGATATCCAAAAGAGTTTGATAAAACCTCCTTGAAAGAAACCGTAAAAAACATTTGAAAAAGCAAAGGACTCAAAAAACACTTTCTCAAAGGCCATAGAAGAACAGCTCAGTAGAACCCCATCAAAAACAAAGGTTGGTTCTTACTTTACCTAGGCACAGAGACGGTGAAATTAAAAGTCAAAAGGTAATCAGGTAATCAATCAATCAAACCGTAGCTTACAGCCAACTAGACACAGGGTCAACGCCACTTTCACAGATCGCATTCAACAAAGACAGAGGGAGAACAAGGTGCTTAAATAACCAGGATAAACGAGACACAGTTCACAAAAATTAACTAATGAAATAGATCCACAAAAATCCACAATCGCACCATCTCGTGGCCAACTATAGTCCAGGCTCTGACACCATTAATAATGGTGCATATGAAGTTTCTCAGTATTCAGGCAATTATTTTAAAGCAGCCCATTCACTTCCCAGGCATATTAAATAAACATGAAATTCAGTGATATCTGTTATAAATAAAGTGGTATCGGCCATGGTGTCTTTTTGAAACCATTTGCTTTTGCCTATCAAGGCAAAGTATCAAGGACCCCTGCTCCAAGCACATTGCTATTGGTAAACATCACAATCTTAACGTAACTAAGAGCACAGAACACATGATCTCAAACATTTCCACTTACGAATCAGTGTTGCACCAATAAGTTACCCAGCATGCACAAGATTGTTCCTCCAGTCAAACAGTACTGTTATTGCTGTTGTTACTGTAAACAGACACAGAATCTAATCAGGATGTAAAACAAGTGAATTACAGATACAAAGCCTGTGAGCTGGGATGATTTTGCCAGGAAACCTTTCTATTCAGCCAAAATTAACTGATAATGGAAGATAAAACGCATTGGCTATTACCAGTGAAAGGGTGTAAACTAAACCTTTTGCGATTGATAACACAGATCTGTTAGTCATGCTAACTTGGGCCTTGATGTTATCATCATTCTGAGACTCAGTTTTGAAATGATTGCCATAAAATTGTGAATACAGAAGCTGTCTTCCTAAGATTTTACCCAAAGGAAAAAATTAATCCAGAGATTTGAATGAGATTAACCTTTAACAAGTATTGATTTCTCCTTTAAACGGAAATAACATTATAAGCAAGTCTGTACTGTTACCAACTAGCACATTGTTTGTTGTGTTGCTGGTAAGTTGTAACTGAGCAAACAAAAACTATACATTATATAGTATACAACTACACTGTCACGGGGTTACCAGGCGTATCCAAATGCAGATCAAGCTGGAGACGGCGTAGAGGTGAAAATAAGACCAAAGTCTTTATTAAAGTACTTCCAGATACACCGGCTGACGTACGGGACGGAACAAAACATAAAACAGGAACGGAACCGAGATCGTATGCAAACGATTGGCAAGAACAGAAACATATTTCTCGGACAGAGCACGGAACAGAACCGACTATCGGCAGAATGCTAAAAAAAAAACGGAACAATGATCCAGCCCCAGGAAGCGGGTTAGGGAAACTTAAATAGCCCGGTTAGATGAACCGCAGATGCAGAAGGTCATGGGCAGGGGCTACAGCGACCCATGAAAAAGAATACCGCCACAACCTGCGACAGCGCTCCCTAGTGGCGATGCCGCGCAGAGTCGTGACATATACAGTATCAGTAGACCGATATTACATAAAATATTGACGTTCCTGACTGTTGTATTTCTACTCAGAGTGAAATTTTAACAACACCCGATATGAATTCACAGTGTTGCCAATCAATACGAGCCTACAGGCTACCCAATTCAATGTACTGAACCATGCCCAAGAAACAAGTCTAGGATTACTTAATGCTCCCAAATGCAGTACTACAAAAATAGATTTGCTATGAACCAAAACTCCCAAACTTTCCAAAATCGCCCTTTCTTTGTGCACCATCAATGTCACTTTTATGTTATGCCTCTTATCATGGTTATGTACTGAAAGTAAGTACAGCCTATGACTACAGGAAAAGATCCCTGCTGGTCTTCAGTTTGAGCCTTGCCAGGGCATTTCTCTGTAGGCTATGCATGTTTCTCACCACTCTTACAGGGGCTTCTTCTTGGTGCTTTGGTTTTGTCAAATGTGAATAGTTGTTTGTGGGTTGGCCCTGAAATGGTCTGGTGAGCTGTTCAGGATGTAACCTAGAAATAAAAATTCAAGAACCAGAAAAGAAGTCCTAAAGGTCAAAATAATCACAAGAGCCCGTTGACCCTTGTAGAAACAGTTCAGGTTATTGACATGAAGCATGGCTTATGTGCCATGGAAGCTTTTCTTCTTGAAGATGCTGCCATCTACAGGATAGAGCCTATTTGGAAATTGCAAGAGTCTATAAATCCCATATGCAATTTGTGCATCTGCCTGGGATTTTTACAGTGGTGACTCCAATATTAAACCTGGAAGTGTTGCACCTTAAATCTCAAAGTCAGCCATGCAAAGGTTTGTGTCGATATGAGTGATCAGAGGGGATTTGGAGCAGATTTCAGTTGCAATTGAATCCACATTCAGATTGTGTTTCCACAAAGATCCCTCCTACAGTTTTGGTTGTGGGTGTTATAAATAATTTATTCATTACCTATTGCATTACATACTTTGTATGAAAATTACATTAATCAATCTCTGGCTAAGGTTAAATAAAAAAATACATACGGGTTACACATAGTATAATTACGGTGGTTACTATGAAGCTATCAGCATTTTTCTCTGATCTTCTCAGATTGTTTGATCAACAACTGCTAGCAGCAGACATCATGATGAAGAATCCGAGTCTGACTTTCCTTTGTGTATCGGACTGAAACGTGAGTAGGTGATGTGAGGTCTAACCTTCCTGAATGTTTCGTGAAATAAAGTGATGTTTAGTTTTTTTTTCCCTACGTCTAATTTTTATTGTCAAGTAATTACAACTGCAAACTCCAACGGGGACATTTATGTAAGCAATATTTCATGTTTTATTTTTCATTACCGATAGCACTTCTTTGTTTAAGGTGGGCCATGCTCTGTCCGGAGCGAGGGGTGGTGGAGGACTGGCTCTCAGAATTCAAGGTGAGGACTTGCTAGATCATGTGCACGGGGGTATAGCTGGAAATTGAGGGTGGCAAGACGCTACCGTGCAGCCATAACTATACAGTACAGGGTGACAACACAGTAGTATGACCTGGGGTCTGGAAGTACATTGACTCCAGTTCAGATTTGTCAATGAATGCAAATTATATGGGTGACATTGGATTCTGAAATAAAACTGCTAGTTTAGCTTTGCTTGTGGGCTTGAGTGCATGAATTGAAGGCAACCGGACACAATTTTTTGGTTGTTGAAGATGTCTCACCCAGATATTTAACATCTAGTCTGGTCCAAGTGATACCTGCTAAGTGCTTTTATACAAATCACCCAATTAACATTACGAAAAGGTAAATTAAATGCCCTACGCTGATTTTATCCAAGTGCAAGCGGACCAGCATACACTCATGTGACCTTTGACCCCTGACGTAGAGGCGAGAGCCCCCACACGCTCAGCTGCACTAAAACAAAAAACATAGCCAACGCTGAATTCGAGGTATCAAGCGAGTTTTCCGAAGTTAGTGAAAGTGGCAGTAGCACTGACAGAATTGAAAACTTTGACCATGGAAATCAATCACCCTAAACAAATCCTCGTTCAGAAGCGTATCATGTTATCTGTGTCATACATGTCATGACAGTCTGAACTCCTCATGCTGCCCCTACACAGTGCTTTAAAAGTCATTGTTATGACAAATGCAAGGACTACCCACAGTCTATTACTTGCAAGATCAACGCAATTTGTTGCACGTCTAAACTTAGCAGTAAAGTCATTCATTCATTCATTTTTTGAACCACTTATTTCTAATTAGAGTCGCGGAGAGGCTGGTGCCCATCACAGCAGACTCGGGGCAAAGGCAGACTACACCCTGGACAGCTCGCCAGGCAATCGCAGGGTAGAAACACGCTGACGGCGATGAAGCTACTCTTGACAAAAGTCAGCAATGGTTCTTTTACATCCCTCTCACCATCGATAGTGAGAGACATCGCCAGCTCTTGACAACCCAGTTAGCTGCGCTGGCGGCGGGCAGCAGTAAAGTATGCACTATTTATAGAGACATACTTACCAACCCAGACAGTTGTGGCTGTAATTAATTCTCGTAAGCGAATGGGGTCGTACCATATGTTATTACATCTAACTATAGCAATATCATTCATTTGTTGAAGTAACATGGAAGAATATGAATTCATTACATTCTGCTTGGGAGCCGAGCCGATGTGGGCCCTACGTCAAGTCATGTGCTTACCCTGTGTAGTGATAGTTTCACCGAAGCAGTACGAGGTCTCCTGGATCCTTGGTGTCTGATGCTGTTGCTACATTTCTATTACCAGAAAACCCACCGTGAATACTGGGAACAGCAGTCTCTTTCAAATACAGCTGGTCAGCAAATCCCATCTTGAACTCCTCTGTAAATAAAACGGACGACGGCATCGACTCGAGCCAGTGGTTCTCGATTCGATGTCATTTCCGGATAGCGTGCCGAAGTTTGTTTGGATGTACAAGCGGATAGCAGATGCTGCCAAGGCGAAGTGAAAAATTAAATAATTTCAGATATAATTCAATGGGACCCCAAATACTGCATGATTTCTACTCTTTGTATGTTTATTAAGGGTTTAATGTGCTAAATGGGGAAAGTCAAAATGACTCTCATATTCCTATCATATAATCTAATATTAAAATCAATAGGCACCACTGGAGTCATGCACATTAAGGGCCTTGCTGAAGGGACCAACAGTGGCATCTTGGTGGTAGTGAGGCTTGAACCCAATCGGATCAGTAAGCCGGAGCCTTAACCACTGAGCCACCACATCCAAGTTACTAAGGTTATCTGAGCCAAGGTGTTATGCCGCTGCGCGATTCCGCCACCGGAGGGCGCCATTTCCTTCTGGACGCCTCTCCTCGCTGCGGCAGGCGCGCATGCGCCGTGGCTGACCCTCGTTCCCAGCTGCCTTCAGTTCCCGTAATTAATGTCGGTGTTATTTAAAGCGCTCTGTGCGCTCTGTGCCTTGTGGGATTATTGCGTTCTGTCCAGTTTAGGTGTGTTTGCCATGTCATGTTTTTCTCGGTTTGTTTTTTGGTTTTGTAGATTAGTTGTTAGTTCTTCCCTGTAAGCTAAAGCCCCATTTGGTTCTTTTTGGGGTTTCATTTATTTAATATAAAGTTCGTGCTGCATCCTGCTCTTCTGCACACCTTATTTGGATCTGCGTCCTGCGTATGGGGCATAAAAGGCATCACCGCGGTGTCGGCACGTCTCGCCGGCCGCCCCCTGACACCAAGGTGTGAATCTTTTGCAAGTCGTTGCCCCAGCCTTTTACCATGTGCACTGAATGTTGTCGTAAGTCACCATCTCTGTTCATTAATTGTCTTATAAATCAATCATGTCATCCTTTCTCTGGCAATTTTATCCCGAGTCACACTTCGACTCAAGTGTCGCTAACAACTCACCGGGTTGTTTCGTGTAATTTGTCTAGAATGAACAGAACAACAGGCCAGTTGTCATCAAAGATTAGTTTTGCATGATCCGCAACCGCTTCTGTTTTTCACTGTGGTGAAGTATCCACAGGAATTATCCTAGTAGTAGAGTCGCCAATGAGAATGTGTGATTGCTCTTATCCAGTGGATATAGGTAGAATAATGACTGATGTTTTTACCAGTTTAGCAGTTATTTGTCATTCATTCATTCATTTTCTGAACCACTTAATCCTAATTAGGGTCGCAGGGAGGCTGGTGCCCATGTCAGCTGACTCTGTACGAGGGTGGGGTGCACCCTGGACAGCTCGCCAGTCCATCGCATTGGCCGCAGTTATTTGTTTAAATGTGAATTGTGTATCATGTTAAAGAGCGCCTGAATATTATATGAGACTAGCTGTACAAAAGTTTATTTTCAATAGGATAATGACCCCAAATACATTT
This sequence comes from Euristhmus nudiceps, assembly GCA_030068295.1. Classification (NCBI taxonomy): domain Eukaryota; kingdom Metazoa; phylum Chordata; class Actinopteri; order Siluriformes; family Plotosidae; genus Euristhmus; species Euristhmus nudiceps. Next base: position 21,693,273 of record JAQNCB010000017.1, on the reverse strand, counting down.
TCAAATCCACCAATGAATGGTTCAAAAAGAAGAAATATAGTTATGGAATGAAGGGATTTTTGCAGCTGAAGAATTTTGCAGGGAAGTTCGGAAGCTGGTCTCACAGACTTATTGGGCAATTATGTGACACCTACAAGAGTCTAATTCTGTAAAGGGGTAACTAGTTTCTAAGGTCAAGTGTGTATACAGTCATCCCTCGCTATATCGCGCTTCAGGTTCTGCGGCTTCAGTGCATCGCAGATTTTTAAAAAAATATTCATCGAAAAAGAAAAAATAAGTAAAAATAGGGGAAAAGTTCAGGGAAGTGCTGCAAGGAGTCGCTACTGACTCAGATTCAGATCCCAGCCTCTTCTTCTTCTTCTTCTTCATGTGTTAACATGAATCCTGAGAAATTCGTCTCAACCAATCAGCTTGCGAGATTTCAGAGGCCATGTCCCAAACTGGAGTCGGTAGTGAACTTACGGCCTTTCTATTAAGTTTTTCCCTATGTAATCGTGAAAAAATTAAGGGAAAGGCTACAAGCTCACTCCCGACTCCAGTTTGGGACTCGGCTCCCAAACACATTTCTTACACTTTATTTACATCTCTGTACAATTACACGGATGTACTTTATATTATTTATATTTTATTTACATCTTATGCGTTGTTTTTGAATGCTTAATTGTTATTATAAGCATTTATAGCGTTGAATATGTATTTATTGATATTATATAGACATATACATGTACGTATACATCAGTCAAGGGGGTCGATCCTACTGCACGGTAATTCGGTGTTCGTGTAGGGTCTCGACCCCCCCCATTAACCGCGAAAAGTGAGGGATCCTTGTACTTATTTTCCCCTCAGAATATTATATTTATCTATTAATAATTTTTAAGTAAATGACTAAGAAGTTAATTTCCTTGTTTTTTTTTTTTTTTTTTTGTTAATTTTCATAATTTCCTGGGGATGTATGTAATTTTACATACATGATTGTAGAACATGGTAATATGCTGTTCTCTTAATTGTTCATACATTCATATTAGCATGTTTTCATCATGTAATTCCATTTTCCTTCATAGACGTTACCTGATGATCTGATCCCTGGCTATACGTGCTGCCTGTGTCTGAAGAAAGGTCTGGTCCCTGCTCTATATGCTGTCATACAGGAGCAGCCCAGCAGTGAGGTAACGCTCATGTCAACCAGGTTACTGGATATACCGGTAACCGTCACCTTCATGGTTTTGCTTAAATTTTTAATAGTTCTTTATAGTCAGATCCCAGAAAATTTGAATACATACATCAGACACCAGAGCAGACACATGAATTGTCATCATGCCCTGCCTTACAGACAAAAAAGTCGGACTACACAGTGACAGGCAAGAGCAATGGCCAGACATGGGAGAGGGACTCAGAAGGTCGAAAAAGACACTAGTAGTAGTTTAATGTAATCGAACTAGAAACACTGCATCAAGCCCTATGAGTGGGATGTTCTGGGATGGGCCCAGGATCATCACTGAATGTGTATGTCATGTGACACCCTGGCAGGACATTGTCCTTGTGTATGAAACCGCTCGCTATTTACGATAATGTCCCCTGTGACAATGCATCGAAAGTAATCAATTCAAAATCCTTGGATTTGATTTACATGGCACAGTGCTTTATTGATTAGCACGTTTGCCTTACAGCAAGAAGGTCCTAGGTTCGATTCCTGGGCTTGGTGAGGGTGTTTCTGGATGGAGTTTCCTCCAGGTACTCCGGTTTCCTCCCACAGTCCAAAGACATGCAAATGGCTGTTCCAAATTGCCTGTGGCTGTGAGGGTGAATATTAGTGTATGTGTTGACCCTGCAATGGTCTGGCAAGCTGTTCAGGGTGTACGAACCTTCGCACAGTGTGGAGTGAGAGTGAGCCTATTTGAATTAAACAATTTGGAAAATGAGTGAGTGAGCAAAAGTGTTTCTTATGGATTCACCAGCTCAGTTAATGCTGACCTGTCATGTTTTTGATTGTGTGATAGCATTACGTAATTAACGGCACCAAGAACTGATGTCTGAAAGCATTACCGAAGAGTACACTCTATAGTCCTCTCCATTTATCTTCGGAGATAGCGCGTAGGGGTAGAGAAGTTATAGAGGGAGTGAATGAGTGATTTTGGTCACAGGGTGTGAAAAAAGTGACGGAACTACATGGAGTCAGGCTCTCGGGTGGAGTTCTGCCCAATACATGGGACATCCCACAATAAGACCAAAATTACCGTATTTTCCGGACTATAAGTCGCAGTTTTTTTTACATAGTTTGGCCAGGGGTGTGACTTATACTCCAGTGCGATTTATATGTTAAATTATGAACACATTATTATATAATTTTTGTTATTTTTTACACATTACATGTTGAAAATATACAAACCTGGCAACCACAGTTCAATTTTTTTTTTATACCTGGCAACCTAGGAAGCGTTTAGTGCTGTTGAGAAGGCTCACTCAGATTTCCAATGATCCGGAAAGACAGTGCATTTATTGTGAATGCGAGACGACTGATGAGGTGTTAGTTTCTCTCTTGCTATATTGGGCAGACTTTTACTGGTTTTGGAATTTGGTATTAATGTATTAATACTGAGGTATGTACGAAACATGGAAGCTTGTTTTTTGTTTAATCACCATTGAATTAGGCAAGAATGTTAGCACGTTTTGGGGAAAAAAAATTAGGTAGTCATTTTTGTATGGTTACTTTTGTGGTTGTCTTAATGGATGTTGGTTCATTTAATGGGATATATTACACTGTAATCCAGTGTCACTTTTCTCTCACCCACTAACCCACTCACTGAAGTCCCATTATTAGGGTCACAAGGAGGCTGGAGCCCATCCCGACTGACACCAGGCGAAGCTGGGATACACCCTGAACAGCTTGCTAGACTGATGCAGGGCTAACACACACACAACCACCCACACCCACACTCACACCAGGGGGCATTCTGTAACAGCCAGTTAGCCTGGTGTGCATGTCTTTGGAGTGCGGGAGGAAACTGGCATTCCCAGAGGAAACCACACAAGTACGCAGAGAACATGCAAACTCCACACAGAAATGCCCAAGCCCGGGATTTCAACACTGGATTGTTTTTGCTGTGAATCTGATGAACAAACTCAGGGATCACCAACCTTTTTGAAACTGAGAGCTTGGGTACCGATTAATGCGAAGGGCTACCAATTTGATACACACTTCTGAAATAGCAAATTTGCTCCATTTACCTTTAATTATGTGCTATTATAAATAACTAATGATATTCATCTATGTGAAGACACTGATCATGTTAGTGATTTCTCACAATAATTATCAACAATGATTTAACATGTAGGAAAATTAAATGTCAATATGCAACACTTTATTTCTATAAATGTCTGCAACTATTTACATTTTCAAATGATCGCTTCTACAACATTTTAACGAGCCACGAACATCATGAACTACGTTGCAACATGTTTTTAGTTATCAATTATGTAACATACAAAAAACAACTTTCAGATTTTACTTATAACCAAACCCACAGGGGCTTTTTCTGCTTGTACTGCACTGCCCGATGGGTAGTTAGCATGGGAGCTTCTATGACACGTTCTAAAATGTCTCTCAACATTGTACCACTTTGCCATCGCCACAGTTGCCCCGCAAATGAGACGTGCGGGGGAAAAAAGTGGTAAAAAAATAACTCTTATTCCCATTCACTGTGGAAATTATATTTTTCTTTCTCTTTTCTGCCATGTTTTCAGAAGTAGATCATCTCCTCACCTTCACTGCCCCCACTAGCATGCTACGCAAGCTACCATGCTAACTATTCACTACGAGCGGAAAAAACCCGCGAGTTTAAAACAGGTTTGCACAGACAGCTGTCTTTTTTTCACGAAACTGCTGAAAAACTTCCAAAAAGCAACCGGTTGCCATGAAGACCAGCTCGCTCTAATATAATCTGAAAAATATTTTAAAGTTTTGTTTTTTTAATATTGTCATTTTCAATTTCACACCAAATGCAAGTGTGATTTTAAAAAAGAATAGCAGCAAAAAAAAAAAATAGATGCAACTCACTGGTAAGTGAGCTATTTTTAGAACAGACCCACGGGCTACTCATGTGGTCCTTGCAGGCTACCTGGTGCCCGCGGGCACCACGTTGGTGGCCCATATACTAACTACTATGCCAGTGTGCCGCCCTGTCATTTTTCACGAAGGGCAAATTGATAGTATTGATTAAGCTACGAGTACAGCGAGGTCTCCAACCCTTTCAGAAGGTTTTCAGGTCTCCAACCAAAATCTAACGAACCTCTTCTTGGTGGTCAAGAACATTAAGGCAGTAATGGGAGTTTTCACAGTCTTTTAGAGCAATGTGGATCCATAAATGGAGGGTAACAGTTCCACAGTCTGTATATATTATGTAAAATTTTATATATGAATAAATATACAGTAAGGGCAGCGGTGGCCTGGTGGTAAGGTGCTGGATTGCTGATCCCAGGGTTGGGGGTTCAAGCCCCACTGTCAAC
>JAQNCB010000017.1:21568488-21581204 GCA_030068295.1 Euristhmus nudiceps | reverse complement strand
AATCCTGTGTGTTTAATATTCCCACTTAAAACGTTCACAATAAATTCACTGTCTTTCCGGATCATTGGAAATCTGAGCCAGCCTTCTCAACAGCACGAAACGCTTCTTGGTCTGCCAGGTGTTAAAAATAATCAACATCTGAACTGCTGTTGCCTAATTTATACAATTTCCAACACGTATTGTGTAAAAAAAAAAATAATAATAATAATTATATAATAATGTGTTAATAATTTAACATAAGTCGCACTGGAGTACAAGTCGCACCCCTGGCCAAACTATGAAAAAAAACCCTGCGATTTATAGCCGGAAAATACGGTATGTAATTTCTGAACTTCATTCACAAGAAGCAAAAACAAATAAAAAGCACAAGTTTTTGGGGAAATAAATGCCTACTCATTTTGTAATCAAATGCCTCACCTTTTTCATCTTTATATTCTTAAAATTAACTTCCACAATCTCTGTATCAGGCACTAAAATACATTGTAAAATCATGAAATGCCACTATTACACATAGATATGTTTAACTGATGTGTGCTGAAGTTGTACTGCTAGCTTTATAATTCCAGTGTAGCTAACCTACCTGAGCTGGGGCTTCACTGTGAGTTTTAGATTACATTTTATAGAAGAATGTCAAATGCACTTGAGTTTGAGAGCTGTGCTGCTGTTAAAATTCAAAAAGGTTTTCTATACTACACTATATAGGCTGTGCAAGCCAAGATTCATACCATATGTAGGGAGTGAATAGACATTTGCACTGCTTAAATACCTATTTATAGAAGAAAATGACTTGTAAAACTTGGGACTTTCTAAAATAACGTCTTTTCTGGCAGGAGGACTGACATTTCAGTCTCTTGGAGAGAAGCCCAACTCGTACTCATGCAAGGGCTGCTGGTGTTAACGCGCTTTCTCACTTTCCTGCTTGGGAGCCTGCACTGGGTCATTTGTAGATACACTAGGGTAGTAAACTCCCTCCAGAACAGAAATATTTAAAGAATGCACAATTTGGTAAATACCAATTTTTATTTAAAGAAGGGTTTAAAATGTAAGTCATGTGTCATGTGATGTTCGTTCATTATGAGAATATAAATTGTACAATAGTAACAAAAAGAACTTTATGTAGCACAAGACTAGGGAATTCTTGAATCTGACTGGTTAGTAGATGTACATTATTAGTCATCAATTAATTCCTTTTCTGAGCTGCTTAAACCTAATTAGGGGTGTGGGGAGGCTGGCACCGAATCTGGGCGAGGGCAGGGTACAACCTGGACAGCTCACCAGGCCATTGCAGGGCCAACACAACTCGGGATGATTTGGAACAGCCAATTAGCGGACTGTGCATGTTTTTGGACTGTGGGAGGAAACCGGAGTACCTGGAGGAAACCCACACAAGCACGGGAAGAACATGCAAATTCCACACAAATGCCTGAGATGGGAATTGAACCCAGGCCTTCTTGCTGTGAGGTGGACGTGCTAACCACTACTCCTCTGCCGCCTTTTTGCCATTATTATACTTTTTTTTTTTTTTTTTTTTTTTTTTTTTTTTTTTGTTGGGCAACTTGGCTTGGACAGTATTTTCTGCGGTTGGTCACAAGATGCTCATTCTTCTTGCTTGATGATGCTCATCAAGCATTACTTGTATCTACTAACATCTCATATAACTCATCAAAGAATAATAAAGTGGACTAAAACTAGGGCCTTACATTTAACTACAAATTAGTAATGTCTGAAATAGTGTAATTTTTTTGTTTGTCTTTGTCTGCATAAGTCACTGTCCATGGTTATCTACTGCTAATTCTACAATTTCCCCCAATTTAGTCATAGCCAGTTCCCTCCTGTCAGGTTCTATAATTTAGAAATTCCCCAGTGACATGATCAACATCAAATAGATGACTGCTGTGCATGCATATTCAGAAGTGGAGGAAAACACCTTCCGACAGGGAAGCGACACCGACATCACCTGGACATGGGTGAAGTAATTGTGATAAACTGTAAACCCAGTAGAGTCTTATCACATGCTCAACTTTATGCTTTATTAACGTTGGTTTCAAAGACCACTTTGTATATTAGGCCTGTTTATAAGATATCATAAGCTTGGCATTGTGGCATGTTGACAATCAGGAGGGTTCCTATGAGGTTATATGGGTAAGTGTGCAAATGATTTTTCGAGATGCTGATATGCTGGGACCCTCGAACAGACAGAATTATTAATGAAATTATTTTGTGAACCGTTAATCTATATGGCTCGTCTTTAAAAACAATGCATGCATACTGTATGTGTTGTTATTGGCTTTTGAGTGAGTATCTTTGGTTGCTGTGAAGGATTGAGTTAATTGAAACCCATACAGAAAGCTAACACTAATTCAATTGTGTACTGAGGCAGTTGCAGTCTGATCCTGTACTGTAAAACTTTTTTTATTTATTTTTTTAAATAAAAATTAAAGCCTCAATCATTTTTACAGTGCAACCTACCTGACTCTCGGCAGTCATAGCTTGATTGTTACAACATGCACTTGATGTGTCTGAGCATTGTGCTCTGTCCTCCATGGCGTTGAAAAGCTCCGGCCATCAGTGCTCTGTAGGGAGTTGTGCATAATGAGAACATGTAGTTGGGCCTTGCAACATGGCTCAGCAAGTCGGGATTCTCTTAACGAAGCAGAGTGTCATGTGCTGTGCATGGTCTTGTTAGCAGTGCATTGAATGGTGAACCAGAGCTCTCAGTAGACGTGTCAAAAAAAAAATGATCTCAGCTCATCAGTTGGCCATATGGCATGTGTATGTATGTACCTGACCTAACAAACTGTCAGTTTTCTCCCACTTCTCCCTTCAGTGTCTGAATGTGTGAGGTTGTTTGTTTTTTGGTGTCAGGTTTGATCCATTTATACATAAGCTCAGGAGAATATCCAGTTGGGCTAGCATGCTCATAACTTTCAAAAGGGTTTTGGGTAGACTGCTGAACTTGTGAGAAGGCTGTGAAAGATGCACACATTGCAAAAGCAATACTGTTATTATTCACTAACATTCTTATTTATCAAGCTTCATAAGTGGGTTTGTTCATGTTAGTACAAGGATATCCACAGGAGATTTGGCATTTCGCATAACCAAGTTATTAAAAAAACAAAACAGTGATACAGCTTAATGTCTGTGTGTGTAAACTAGCGAGTATCAACCGTATCCTGTTATTCAAATTATTTTCATGGATTACTGCACTTTTAATCATGAAATATAGTGCGGAGTATGAATTACTGGCATTTGATTTGCAAGAGTTATCTATAGTTACTTATAGAAAAGCTTTGCAGTTTTGATCACAAGGCACATCTTCATGCTAGTTCATTAGGCCTTGGACTGAATGTATGTTACATTCAAAGTTGTTTCTAGAGCGAGAGAAGCAGTAACAGCAATAATAACAGAATAATGATGGTGGAAGCGAGCAGCATTTTAAATACAAATAGGTTGGTAATTAGTCCATGAGAATGACTTGATATGATTGGGAGTTAAGGAAGCATTGTCCTGAGTGGACAATTCTTGAATTAAAATGGGCGAGAATGTTGAGTCTTAAAATAAATGGGTTACACAGAGCTTGTGCTTTGGTTGAAGTGTGTGGAGCTCACCTTAACTGCTTCATCATGGTTAGAATATGTAAAATGATTGGTCAGATGTCTGTCGGTTGATGTTGCTAAATTTGAAAATGTCCTTGAGGTTCCATATTGGGGACGCCACTAATGGCTGAAATATCGCCCAAGTGGCGCTAAACATCAACTCAACTCCATATTGGGGATTACTCAGTGATAGATCACCCTTGATGAATAATTAATTTCATGGCTCCGCCCAAGTGGTTATTGCAAGCTTTCAAGTAATCCAGCGATTCTCATTGCTTTTTAGGTATTGCTGTAAATGCCCCTTAAATTTAAGCCATCACCCTCTGGACTTGCCTTAAATCACACTTCAGCAGTCTGTTTCTTTTCACCAAAAATGAAATGCTCTTGGCAGTTTAATCCACTGCATCTGTAAACATGTCACACTGCTACCTCTTCTGCTACCTCTCGATAACTTCCTTACTTGGTACCTGTTAAACTCACATTACTATCTATTTTTGGCTGTTGCACATCACTGAGCTCTTTGTGCTTAATAGGTGCATTTCTACACCTGTTCACTTGTGCAGGTGTTCAGTCAACCAGTCATGTGGCAACAGAACAGCACGTAAAATTGTTTCTATACATGACATCCGAATGGGGAAAATATTACCTCGATGAGATTAGTGCGATCAGTGCAAGAGCATTCGTGTAAAAATCATGCAGGAAAATATCTGTCGGTCTCTTAATGGTTTTGATCATTATATTTACGTTTGTTGTTATTGAATAAAGTTAAATCCATAATTAACTTAAGTTTGCGTGATTAGTCTGTTTTGATTAAAATGCACATTTCATGAACTTTTTTTTTTTTTTTCGTGGAGCAAAATATAAAAACTAGCAGTAACTCCGCATACAGGGCGGTGACACTAAAGCGAAAAGTTGCACAGTGCCATTTCATCATCTATTGTAATACGGAACTAAACTGCATATGAGAAAAGGACGTGGTATTCTTTCCTTTCTTCTGTACGAAATCATGATTTGGTGTATGTTAACGGAAGCACATATGATTTGTATTTGTGCTCAGTTTAATTTTATTCAGAAGTTCACCATTTTATATCTGAACTTTTTTATTAAATCTGTATACTGTTATTTTTGCCATTTATTTGCCTTATATTAACAGGGGGATTTGAGTCCTATTATTCATCATTATGCTCGGCCACTACAATGGATTTTAACAGATTGCAACTTTAAACTGCAAGTAAAAACTACCCGATCGGACAAAAAGTATATATACATACAAGTGTAACAGCAGACTTTGGAATGACTTGTCATTGTCTCATAGTCCGGTTCTGATTCTTATGAATCCATTTTATTCTCTCAGCAATAGGCAGGGCCTAGCATGGACATCATGGCCAGTCTGCCATTGTGCAGCAACCGTACACATCGGCTCATAAACGGTGTGATCAGATTATTTAGATTATGCTGGTTGCCTATTATTTCTCACCCCATGACGTGTCCTTGCAACAACGAGAGTTCTTGACTTCAGTTGCTTTACTGAGGTTGTGTTATATAGACGCAAGTGCATGTTTGTACAAAGAATGATAAACAATTTTCTCTTTTTTTTAATAATGGTTGCATTTTTGAATTGCAGTATAAATCTTGACACTGTACGGCAATGATATATCATGCCATCAAAACAATTTATTCCAGCGGGTGATCGCTATATGTAATTCAAACTTAAAATGGGTACCTTACCATACATGACAAGATGCCACAAGTCCTTGCAGTGTGGTGTGCTCCCCCCACCATGTTGCAGGCCTGCAGAGAGAATGAGCCTTTCTATATTGATCTGTTTTCAATGTGATGCACCAACGGCACTTTCCTTATTCCACTTGCAGCATCCGAGACCACAATTAAAATGATTAATCATTGATTTCTTTAAGCACTAAGGGAGTAAAACAATACCTGGCTGTCAGCAAATGTACAAAGCAAAACAATGAATACTAACTGGCCCCTAATTTCGCTTGTCTGTGGGCTCTATCTGTTTGTCTTCATTGTAAATCAGCTGATGACTTCGTGGTATCAGACAGCATGTGGATCCAGTGTACTGCAAGGGATAACAGGTTCTCCTGTTGCTCTAAGCATCTAAAGTCTTGTGAATTAAGCAGTAACAGAGGTACACAGGAGAACTACTGAGCTCCAGCAGTGAGATGGATTGGGTCTGGAGAGATGTCGAGTTCAGAATGGACACAACAACTACAAAATCGCCAGCGGGGAAGTCAGCCCAAGAGCAGCACACTCTGACACTGGTCTTGTCAACAGACACATGGATTATATCAAGCCTTCTCAGCACTACACGCTCCCCTGGAAAGATCTCGGTGACCTGTTTCCATGGCAATGAGCGTGATGTTTCTGCAGTGGTAAAATATGTTGCGATGATGGTTGTAGGTGGACAGAGTGTCAAATCCCAACCCTATTCAATTCAGCTTTATTTGTCGAGCGCTTTTTACAATTGACATTGTTGCAAAGCAGCTTTACACAGTAAAAGTAGGCGTTTATAAAGTACAAAGGAGTTTAAACATTTGCGGCAATCCGGAATGAGCAAGACGGTGGCAAGGGAAAAACTCCCTCACTTGATGCGTGGAAGAAACTTCTTTGAGATGAACCCGACCCAAAAGGGAAACCCATCCTCATTTGGGTGAAAACATACAGATACTATACCATATCAAACAAACTTCAATAAAGTCCAAACTGTAGTCCAGTTGGTTATACCAAAACTGTAAGTCCTAAATAATTGTAGGAAAAGAGTTTATCACCAGCAGGGAAAAGTAATTTTCACAGTCTGTGAGTGCACATCCAAGTCCATATGGATCTCCATCAGCAGGAGGGAGGGGCTTCCAAGATGAGAACTCCAGCCAGCATCAGACTACAGGACTTGGCCAGCAGAAAGATCAGGAGGTTGTTGGCGAGACACATAATATTGCAATGGAAATAGAAGAGTTTATTATTGCTAAGTGCAAGCAAGGACTCCAGCATGACTGGCTCTGGCAGCATAACTAAATGAGAGAACCAGAAAGAAGGCAGACATCAAGACATCCTGTGCCGTTGGGCGGTCAGCCACTCCACTGTCACGTGAGCATGTTGAGTGAGTGAGTGACAGCATCCCAACATTACAGTTTACCAGAACTCTCTATGCCTGAGAATCCCCACATCTGGTCCTTTACCTAATCAAAGCCTATTAACAAAATGCTTGACTAAACAAGTAAGTTTTCAACCTCATCTGAAAAACAGAGACAGTGTCCGAGTCCTGGACATTAACTGGAAGGTTATTCTGTTAATGTGGAACAATATATATTCGCAGCTATTGAACCACACTGTACAGCAATACGTCAGGTGGCTCTCGATGGTGAAGCGGTCAAAGTCCGTCAGTAGGGGTCAGGGTAGATGGTCTTGTCGGAGCTTCCTGAGGAAGTACATCATTTGTTATGCTTTCCTCACCTGGGGAGAGATGTCTGTGATCCACGTAAGGTCAGCAGAAATGTGGACTCCAAGAAACTGGAAGCACTCCACCCTCTCTTAAGTTCACTCTTCTCTTCAGTGTTCAGTTTGTTTAGATCTCCTAAAGTCCAGTATCATGGTCCTTGGCTTTGAATGTGTTTAGTTCCAGATTACTGTTGTCGCACCATCGCCACAGATGCTGGACCTCCTTCTTGTAGTCTGACTCGTTGTGTTATCAAAGCTATGACGGTGGTGTCGTCTGCGAATTTGACGATAGTGTTGCTGGTGTGAGTTGGGGAACAGTAGTGTGTGAAGAAAGAGAAGAGGAGGGGGCTAAGAACACACCCCATGGTGTTCCGGTGTTCAGGTTCTCCCATCCTGATATTCTGAGGTCTGTTGCTGAGAAAGTCGAGTATCCAGGTGTAAAGTGAGCTACCGAGACCGAGGTTTACCAATTTTTCAACTAGTTTATGTGGTTGGACTGTGTTAAAAGCAGAGCTGACTTTTATGAACAGCATCCTCAAGTAGGAGTTTTGTTTCTTACCGGACATGTTGGTTCTTTCTGCTCTGAATGTAGCATGGCCCGCTAGCTCACTCGCGGAATCTGGGTGAAAGTGTCCAACCAGGTTTCAGAAACTACTGTTACACAATAATCTATATGGTGTGAATTAAAGTGCAGTCGTAACTCATCCTTCTTGTTCTTGAGTCACCGGGAGTTGGTGAGAAATAAGCTTGGAATGGCCGGTTTGTTGGGGTTAGCATTTAGCTTTTCTCTTATCCCCGCTCTCTTTCCTCTCTTCTGCTTTCTGTGTCGTCGCCGCCTGCAAAAATGTGAAGAGGGCCGGTCCGCTGTGACTTTGTGCACCGCCAGCTTATTATAAACAACAAGAAGTTCACGAAGATAATGTGGCACAAGACCATTAAGTGCTTTATTGGTTAGAAGTAGTATTTAATATTCGATTTGCAATTTAATTGGAAGCCAGTGCAGTGTAAATAAGATCGGGGTGATATGCTCGTATCTTTTGGCTCTAGTAAAGACTATTGCTGCTACATTCTGGACAACTGGAGTTTATGCTTTTATTAGAACATCCAGACAGTAACGCATTACAATAATCTAATCTTGAAGTAACAAAAGCGTGAACGAGTTTTTCCGCATCATGCAGTGACATCATATTTCTTACTTGAGTGATATTCCTGAGATGAAAGAAGGCTCACCGAGTAATATTGTCTCCATGAATTTCAAATGAGACCAGCGTAAACAATCACTCCAAGGTCCTTAACTGCTACACATGATAAAACTGAAATGCCATCCAAACTTGCTACATAATCAGAAACCTTATTTCTAGCTGCTTGTGATCAGAGTACAAGTGCTTCTGTCTTTTCGGGGTTTCATAAGAGGACGTTCGGAAGCATTCACTGTCTGATGTCCTTTACTCATTTCTCAACTTTATTAAGCTGATGTCTCTCATCTGGCTTTGCTGAAATGTATAACTGTGTATCATCAGCATAACAATGAAAGCTAATACCATGATTACGAATGGTATTACCCAAAGGCAGCATGTTTTGAGAAAAAAAATGCAATGGGTCGAGGACAGAACCTTGTGGAACTCTAAACTTAACATTATAACATACAGAGAAATCACCATTTACATCTACAAACTGATCATGGCCAGTTAAATAAGATCTAAAAAAAACAAAACAAAAAACCCACAAAACAATAAATTCAACAGTATGTCAGCCTGAGTTCTTGTCCAACACTATTGTTAAATCTGATTGGCCAATAGGGGCTTAAATTGCTTTGACAGTGGATCTGCCATAATTCAAAATTGAATTGGATATTAATGCACTCTGTGTGATTGTTTCAGCTTATTCACAGCTATTTGGTAGAACTGAATTTTTGTGCAATCTGACACTGAAACAGATTACGTTTCTGTTCAATATTAAAAGCAAATCTATTACTATGTTTCCTTCGGCTTCTCCCATCAGGTGTCGCGACAGCGAATCATCCGCCTCCATCCATCCCTGTCCTCCACATCGTCTTGTCTCACACCAACTAAAATGTAGAATTGGTAACATGTGAAACTTTCCCAACAGATGTGTAGTGTTTTTATGGAAGCATTTTTGGCTGTCAGTTCTTTTGTAAAGGTCAGTAAGTTTCCACCATTGAAAAGTTTTCAGATCAATTTGTTGGTAATATGACCAGCAACAAGTCGTCTTACTTTTAGGAAATTTAAATAAAGAGGCTATGATGAAATGCCTGTTTAAACCAGATAGTAATAGTAACCAGAAACAATAGTAAGTAATTATCTTATTTTTCGGATCTTTTGCAACATTAAATTTATCCAAATTTTAAAAAATGGGAAATTTTAATTCATAATTAAAAAAAAAAAAAACACCTGCTGTTGAACAAGGTTTATTTGATTATAATCAAATTTAGAGTAAATACAAAGAAGCAGTAAAAGCCTCCAGTTTAATTTTTTGCCATTTTCCCCTCAAGTGTGTGATCTGCTCTTCTGACATAGTCAAATATGTTCTTGTACTCACTGGTAATAGGTTCTTTTTCGCAAAGCTGATGAAATTTTTCATTCTCCTCGCTATGCTTTAAACTTGCACAAAATCATTTCTCCACGTATGACCTCTAGATGGTGCTGTATCGATGCAGCTTTATATTTCATGTATCTGGGTTTCTGCACTGCAGTATTTCCGTCTGGAAAGGGACACCGCTTTTGGTCAGAAGTTCAACACTTGCTGAATTTTATTTCTTGCTTGTATTTTGGTTGCTGATGTCCGTTTTTTTTGTGCACGCTTTTCCCAGACCTTGGTGTTGCTGCTTTGTTTTCAGAAATTTCTTCTTTTTTTCTTTTTCCACTTTGAATCTTTGAGCAGAGAGAATGAAGGACTTTTTCTATGTTCTTGTCTACACTCCCCTGCCTCCTCATTTACATGTTTCTATTCTCTTATGGGTCTGAAGGTGAAGCTGAAGGCCAGTAATGTGAAGGTTTGCCTGGCCAATGAGGAATGAGGAACTTGTTTTTTGTAGTCTGGGCCCTCTGTTTGCTGTGATTCTCATAGAATGTAACAGATTAAAAGGCTGTTTGATTATGAAATCCTGTCAAGCTGTTCTAAATACTTCCACACGCTCAGTTGTTTTTGGTTGAAATGGACAACTGAGCCATTGGGCATGCCCATGCTGTAATACAGAACACCAATACATAGGTGAGTTAACAATGAATTAAGGCCACTTCCTCAATTATGAGTGAAATTCCAATCAGATCGAGCAGAATTTCTACTTTCTATTTGGTTTAGTTTATTTTTACATTGGACACTGTTAAAGAAATCAAAAAGCACATTTTTTTTTTTGTCTGTGCAGGACTAAAAATGTAGGTGTGAATCTCATGATGGAATAAATTAAATCATCCTTTGCAGGGGGAGTGTAGGAATCACCTGAACCTGATCGAGCTCCACTGAGTAACTTTAGAAAGCACTAGTTTCAAACATTGTGTCCCAACCACTTGTTTGCTTCATGCTTTCTAAATTTCAGAACCCATAATGTTTCTGTGCCACCACATTAAAAATAAATAAATAAATAAAATAATAAATAAAAATAAAATCCTGAAATGGTCTGTTCACATTGGATTGACTCGAGCGCCTCTCTCAGAAGTGTCCCCATGTAGCTGAATACAGATCAGACGAATTCCCAAGTTTGATATGATGAGAGCCACCGGGGTTCTGGAGGGACGAGAGAGAGCGAGAGAGAGCAAGCGAGCGAGAGCGAATGAATCCTCTTGTGGGCCCAAATTGTCGAGCCTGGAGCTCTTAATTATACCCGTATGTTGAAAGGAAAGTCACAGCACTCCTGTCCTCATTTGCATTAAAGTTAGCCTTTGTGTGGTTGAAGAAGGCTGTTTCAGCATCCTTTCCTTTAGATTTTTCACTTAGTGTGGCCACTAAAGGCCTAAAATAGTCGTGCCTACGTGGACTGTATAATAATGCCCACAGATGCTCACTGCGGTTCAGACGAGGCCGTTCTGCAGAGCCTTTGTTTATCTGGTCCAAAAATAAGTCTCATGAGTGAAGTAGAAAAAGGACCACATATTAGAAAGTCTTTTTTTTTCTTTCACATGTACAGACGCATGATTTTAGAACTTGTTTTGTCTGAAAACCAAAGTGGCCCATCTGTTTGCTCACACGGTTTGGATATCCATTAGTTCTGTAGGGATGCACTGTAATTGTGACTCAGTGCTGATATAAGCCAGTTACGCATTTCGAGTGCGCATGCACGAAAACGTGTTGTTCTGAGCTCACGGCTACCACATTCATGGTCTGGGAGAGTGCGGCCTGCCTTTAGTCCTGAAGTATTCAACTCTAACTTCGCTTTAAGCCTTAAATCCACCGGTGGAAATACAATGCCAGGTGCACATTGTGCTGTAGTCGGCTGTGGAAACGGACTTTTATCATTTTGAATGCTGGAAAAAATGGTGTGTTTTTAACAAATACTCTCGACTTCGATAGCTCTTTTTAATGTTTATAAGCTAAAGTAAGCTTGATAAAGGCTATTTTTAAGTCTAACGTTCATGCATTTGTTTACTTGTAGGCCGCACCGTCTAAAAACACTCGTATAGTTGAAACGAAGATGTAATAACGTTACCGGTTCATTTAATTATATTAACGCTCATATAACAAACATTACTAAGACACTATGAAAGCTGTAACATTTTAAAACCACTCTGGCATGAGCCTGAAATCTTACCTTCCTTGTAGTCTATCCGAATTCTTTTCATCAGTGATCCCTGATCTTTTTCCAGTAAATACTCATTTATATCCACCCACATGCATGGTGGCCATTTATCCAATGCATCGACTTCTCCTTCGCATTCGGTCCGACAGTCAGCAATGTTTGATAGCTGCCCTGTATAGCGTCGGCGGCTTCTCCTCTGAAGCAACCGGAAATAGAAGAAAAAAGCAACCCTTTTTGTTAGCACAAACCAACCTTTAGGATCTCAACGATTAAAAAGCATAATATAAAAGCAGAATACATAAAGAACATAAAACGTATAAAAAAGATTACAACGGTGAAATTACAGCTGTCAGAGCTATGCTCAATAACATCAAGGGTTTGTTGTTCAATTTATTTTCATCTACAATTTATCCACCCATTTTAAGGGCGTCACAAACAAACTGTATCGCAGGAGTAAAGAACAGAGTTAAAATTATGTCCGGTATCAGCCGCTGGGAAATTTGTCTTGACCAATAAGCTTGCGAGATTTGAAGGATTCAGACCCGAATGAACTCAAGAACTGAATCAGTAGCGACCCCTCGGGGCATTTGTCTGAACCTTTTCCGTGTTTTTAGATGAATATAAAAAAAAAAAATCCGCGATGCACTGAAGCCGTGAAACCTGAAGCACGATATAGCGATAAAAAGTCCAGACAGAGTGTCATGGACGCGTCATGTGACTGAAGACGGAAGTGAGAAGCGGAGTATAGCGTAAATAATGATGTAAAAAGTTCTAAAAACACATTTCTTACACTTTATTTACATCGATGTATATGCATGTATTTTATTTCTATTTTTTATATTTTATTTACATCTTATTACTTAATATTTATATTTTATTTACATCTTGTGCATAGTTTTTGAATGTTTAAT
>JAQNCB010000017.1:21513648-21530669 GCA_030068295.1 Euristhmus nudiceps | reverse complement strand
CTGTATATAGTCACATTCATATTTTTATTCTATTTTATTTTAGTATAGTATGTTATTTTATTCTATTTTACTCTATTTCCTTTAACTCGACTGCAATTGTGTGTTTCTTGATGGGAACTAGAGACTTAAGCATTTCACTGCCAGTAATTGCTTAATTAATTTCTTGCCAGTGACAATAAAACTCTTGAATCTTGAATATAACTGCGATCTTGGGTGTCCTGGTGCCAAGTGCGCTTATGGACACCCTTATGTTTGAACATGGTGTCTGTGATGGTCTAACCGTGACGTGCAAAGTCCAACAACAAAACAGCATCCGGGCTCAGATTAGTGAGGCGTACCTACCAATCACACCCTTCCAGGTCACACTATCATTGCCCACATGGGCGTTGAAGTGTCCTATGATAACAAAGGAGACCCCTGGGGAGCGTCCTCTAACACGCTCTAAAGAATCCAAGGGTGGGTATTCTGAACTGTCTTTACCTAATGTATATAAGCATTATGTATTTGCATAAGCACAAATGGTCAGGGCCCATCCCCCCACCTGAAGTCGGAGGAAACTTGCATCAACCAGGGAGTACTCCAACATGTGAACACCAAGATGAAGGCCAACAAGGATGTCCAAATCAGCTCGCTACCTCCACCATGAGCCACTCCCAGAATGGAATAAGGTCCAGCCCCTCTCGAGATTGGTGGCTACAGAGCCCATGCTATGTGTTGAGGTGAGTCCGACTATATCTCGTCAGTATCCCTCCTCCAGCTCGGTCTCCTTCCCTGCCAGTGAGGTGACATTCCTTGTCCCAAGATTCAATAGTGGAGAATCCGTCCGACAGAGCCCATGCCTTCAGCTGCCACCCAACGCGCAGCGCACCTGACCCCTATAGGCCCTCCCGCAGGTGGTGTGTCTATGGGAGGGCAGACCCATGTTTTCCTTTCGGGCTTTGCCCAGCCGGGCTCCATAAGCAGAAGCCTAACCACCAGGTGATTGTCTTTTGCGCTCTTCCCCCTTGGCCTGGCCCCGGGGTGACCCCAGTGACCTGCATCCGGGCAAGGGAAATCTTGTCCTTTTAGCTTATTTATCCATAGCTGTTTATAAACAGCATTAAATAAACAAGAGGAGACTAAATTATTAATTTTTCGCGAGGCTCAAACACCAAATCTGAAACCCCCAGAGGTGTGCGTGAGATGACAGAACCATCTCTGTGCTTGTTTTTTTAACATAGCCCCCCGTAACTAAAGTAGCACTTAACGTGATTATGATCGGTAGGACATTGCACTCGATGTAGCCTCTCTTGATTGGTGCATCCCATGGTGAAGTGTGCTGCCTTTTGTTTAAGGCCCCAGCTTTTCCGCCACTTGAGGAAATGATAGGTATTGTTATTCCGATGCGTGAGACAATCTGTAGATGTTCCCTTTTTGTAATCGAGCACTTTGCTGTGGGTGAGGGAGAAATTGAAAGGGATAAAAAGGAGGAGGTAGATGCTGTTTAATATCAGTTCTACTGATGCACTGAAGGGCCTGTTACTGATTGCGTTACATGGGCTTATCAACCCAGCCGCATTCACTCCCATTGAAAGACCGATGAAAATTCTGTTGTGTTCCGAACATTGCCGCTAATTTCCTCTGTTTGTGACTCACAGATGAGCTGATGACAAATTCACAAGTCAGCTGTATTTTGGTTGAATATGGTTGCTTGATTTGCTAGATGCTACTGCACACTTGTTTTTTTCCTTTAAGAATTGTCACTTTGTCTGTGCCCTAATAGGGTTTTTTTTTTTTTTCTTTTTTTTTTTTTTTTCCCCCCTCAGGCACAATCCCTGTCATGTATCAACTGATTATTTTCCCTCTCCTGCTATCTGCTTCACCTGACGATGATGGGGAAATATGGCTACTCATTCATGAACTTTGCATTTCAATGAAGTGCTGTCAGAAGCTGAGGCCCTGCCCACTCAATATTGTGCACCTCCTTGGCCCCATCCTTTCAGGGAGCAGGGCCCTAAATTTAATTTTCTTTCTAAATCAGGAGCTTTATTCATCACCCATCAGCAGATGGGTGACACCCCAGACTGTCAGGGACTTTCATTACTGGACATTTTTCAGTTTTTTTATTTGTAAAAAAAATTTGATCTTCCACATAAAATGTATTTGTTTGTGGTCGGAATGTTACAAAGTGTGGAAAAGTTCAAGGGATATGAATACTTTTGCAAGCCACTGTATATACATGTATAATGTAGTATATTTGGTTCTTGGGCTAAACTTTGAGCTTGAGTGCATCCTATTTATATCACTGCTTTCTAACCCATTCCTCCTCCTTGCCATATGTATTGATCATGTTCACATTTCATTACATATCACGATTTCCCCATTCCTGTCAAAGCGTCTGATTATTCTGCTTCACTGGAATTGAAGAATTAAAGCGAAAGGAGTTCAATAGATTTGGTGGTTATGTGCATGATACCCAGACATGTGCTTTCCTCATGCTTTAATGTTGTTTTTAATTTAACTTTGATTGGAGTGGCTATGCCGCACCTTCCTACTCCAGGAAATTACCAATTTATTTTATCATTTTAGTAGCAGAATGTGTTGAAATCTTATCAGCTAGTGAACAGTGCTGATGTACTTGTGACTCGATGATGCCCGTCTCCACTTTGACAAATTTTCGGTTAAGGACCCCCCCCCCCCCCTTTTTTTTTTAACTTTACCTTGAGGAGTCGCCAAGATGTGCACAGTAGAATTTGATTAGTTGATGCTGAGAGGCATGCAGCTTGTTGATTAGAACTGTATGGGAACTGAATGATGATCTTGGATGGCTCACTGCTTCCCTCCCCTTCTTTCTTTCGCTGATGTTCTCGCTCTCATGCTCTCTTATTTCTTTCCTTTTCCTCCTTTACTCTCTTTCATAATGCTTCCCGTAAAGGTCTTTGTCTCCCTTTTTCCCCCCAACTCATGATGTTCTAGTGCTAAACATCTCCTTTCCAATCGATGAAACTCCGCATTTATGCACAAGTTAAGATCAGAGAAGCAGCAGAAGGAAGAAATGACCAACTTTTGCGCGAGTGGCTGCATGTTGCATTTAATGTGTATCACTGTTTACTGTATTCCTGTCACACGTTTTCTTCAGTAGTGAGATGTGATTAAGCAGCATGGAGGAATCTTAAGCCACCACTAATACTGCAGTCAGCAAGAAATCCGTAATTCACCACTTATAAGCATCAAGTGGTTGCCTTGTGAAATGGCCTCACAGAGCTCTGTTCTGTTGGCACTCAGACAGGGGTGCACACTTTGTAGCACCTTGTATAGTTTTAGAGATGAAAAGAATACAGAGAAGTAAATATCAGATGTGCAGGTCCATGAGGCTTTCCTCTATTCTGTTCTTTTCACCTACTATTGCTATCAATGTCGAGTGTAATTTGACATGCTGGAGTATAGATGGCATGAAATGTACGCTGTGAAAATATCAAGGGCAAATTAAGTAGCGGGTTTTTTTTTTTTTTTTTTTTTTTTTTTTTTTTGGGGAACACAATTTATCTGGTAAAACATAAAAAAAATAATTTTATTTATAGACTGCAAGGCTGGCGGATCTGAGAGTGTAGAGGAGTATCAGCAATATGATGATTGAAATGCTGCATGTTATGACCTCACAAAAATGCACGCAGTGGACCGAGCATGCAGAGAACCTGTCCTCTGTCAGAGCCAGTTTCATTTCTGCACAAAGTTTTCCTTTGACTCGTACCTGTTTGTAATGATGTTTGGTGATACTACTCTCCATGCCCTGGCCATGCAACGTCATCATAGCACTGTTATAGCTGGAGTTTAAACATCATGAGGTCTTGAATATCAAACTCGCACACATTGGGGAGCACAGGGAGCATTTGGGGGATAGGTGCCTTGCTCAAGGGCACTTTAGCCATGAATGTATAGGAAGGGAAGGTGCAGCTGTATGTATCGTTGATACTATCTGAGAGAGCGCTGATGGATAGACGTGTTTTTTTTTTTTTTTTCCTCCTCCTTTTATTCTTTTACTTTTGGTAACTTATCAAATTTGTTATTATGAAGTGGAAAGAAGGTTGAGGTGCACTGGATTTTTATAAAGGTATCCCATTTCTACCCTGTGCATGGAGCCGAGAGACGGAGTCCTAAAACGGACATTATAACATTCTCACCTTTGCAATGGGAAGAAAACAAGTTCAGAGCCAGGTTTATTGCTCTGTGCGCCATCACTCTTCGGCACTGGCAGCATGATTCAGTCATTTGGAGAGTGTGTCTGGAAAAGTCTAGAAACATCAATCCTGCTTCTCTTCAATTCTGCGAGACCTGCCTTTCAGTGATGCACAGTCTCAGAGGAGTAACCCACTTGCTCTTTCTGTTTTCATCTAAATGGTGTTATCCTGTTCCTCTCTCTCCCTCCCTCTTCTTCCACCCTACAGTTTAGTTCTCAGTCTCCGTTTTGTGGTCAATTTCAGCTGTAATTTAGCCTCTGAAGTGCACCCACGCCTCTTGACACTGGCTTTTGGAAAATTGGCTATTGATGCTTGCAGTACTTCTTCACTTGTGCTGAGGCAATTTTGCACGGCTATGTGGATCACTGTTCTCCTCAATGTGCCATGAGTGACATGATGAACAGCCTAGGGCCCTGAAAATTTTTGGCGACTTGCAAAGCAAAAAGGGCAGCATAAGATCGCAATGAGGAGCCCGGAATGGGTTCCTTCTTTTACTGGACCCTCGGTGACCGCGAAAGATAAAGCAGCTGTGCTGTTTTAGTGCACTCGGATGTGTTTACACATAACGATACCTGTCAGTAAGAGACAGCACATAGCATATTTGCTTACCTGGATGTCTGATCGTAGGAATTGCATTAATTTGAGGCATCATAGAACGGCACGAAATGATCTGTATCAGTTTGGCTTTTACGCAAACACTGTCTTCTTTCCTTCTGATGTATACTAGCTTCTCAATCTGCATCTTTAAACAGGTTCCCATGTTTTCTTACTAAAGAGTACAAACATGTCTAAAACGAACTAACCAGTTTGGTACTATTTTTGATGGCAGAATTGGCCTAGGATGTACCTGAGGGCATGAAAAAGCTCCAGATTACAAGGCCTATCGTTGATTGAATTGCGGGCCCATGGCCTCTTTCCATTCCATTTCTAGAAAAAACACTGGAAAAGTAAAATGCTTAAATTAAAGGGTGGATTAGGTCAGACGCGCACCCACACTCATTCATTTTATATATAGCGATTAAAAATTACATCTGACAACCACCCTGAACAGCTCACCGGACCATCGAAGGGTCAGATGTAGTTTAATTCACTTTGATTTGTGTAGTGCTTCTTAAACTTGTAATTTTTGAAGAACCAGTAAGTAAATGAGAATTTAAGCGTTGAGTGTCATGGTGGCATCATGCTTATTACGTCCTCCTTTCTGTGTGAGGTGCATTAGTGAGGTTGGACACTGAGAAGTGATGTCGAGTGCATACAGTGTTCAATTGGGTTTTGCATTTAACCAAAAGTGACTGCGTGCACGCACACTGCAAACACAATCAGAATAGAAGTCAGCAATTAGGAGTTAAGGGCTTCAAGGGCACTTGAGCGATAAAGGTGAAGGATGGGGAGGGCTCTGTTCACTCTCTCTTCCATGGATTTTTTCCCCTGATAGTTGAGGAATCGAACCAGCAACCTTTCAGTCCCATTCTCGCTTCAACATTGTTTTAATGAGGGGGAATATCAGGGTCTGTGGAGGACTGTGGAGGTCTTCCATACAGCTTTGGAACCCCGTGTCTCTATGGAGCTTGCTTTGTGCACAGGGGTATAGCCCTGCTGGAACAGGTTTAGCCCTCTTAATTCTTAATGCTACAGCTTATACAGACATGCGATAAAATGTGCATTCAAATTTGTGCTGACGAAATGAAGAATCACCACATATGGGTGTACTTGGATGTTCGCATATATTTGGCAGACTCTTTTTCTGTTTTCTGAGCCAATCTAGCATGTTGTTAAAGGAGACCCAGGAGGGGCAGCGATTGCAAAAGGTGTACTTGTCAACATTGTCAAACTAACAACATACATACGGTGGGTCTTGGAGGAAAAGGCTGTGGGCAAAGCTTTGTTTGCAAACGTTCTTGCTCCAATTGAGAACAAACTTTGTTTTTGGGGAAAACAGTCTCATGAGAGATCACTTCCAGTCCAGGGATACTTGTGAAAAAGAAGGAAGACCCGAGGAGTAAACACAAGCAGGCATAGGTAGAGTAATTGGGTTTAAAATAAATATTTTTGCAGACATTATAGATATTTCATATTGTTTTATAATGTCTTATTTTCATGGTATTCTAGTTTACTGGTACAGTATCTGTACTTTGTACGTGCTTTTTTTTTGTTGTTGTTGTTGTTCTAATTAAAGGCATTTATCACATTTCTGCATGGTGTGTGTTAACAGCTGGGTGCAGAGTTTCGGTCATGAAGGCCTCGGACTTCTGCTCGACATACTGGAGAGGCTGCTGCACAAAAAGCAGTAAGAAAGTCTTTTTCTCCCACTCTCTATATTAAATAGTTCTCAGCAGGAGCAGTTTAAAGAAGTGCTTCTTAAACACTGGTCTGTGAAGCATAGCAGGGGGGCCCCATTTATTCCAGTGATGGAAATATCTGCCTTCATCACAAGTGCTGTATTTATTCTCCACTTCTTATAGTTATTGGACTGCTCTCTTGAATTAAATGAGTTTCATTCAGTCCTTTAACAAGTAAGCAAGTAGGTCTGTGAGTAATGTAAACATGAAGTGAATGTAATTTGTTGGTGGAAAGTTAAGGAATGAAAGTTTCTAAGTTTGTAACGAGTAGCCAAAATTTAATTCTGCTCATTTAAGGAGGCAGGTGTAGCTCACTAATTTTTACTTTTCTTTTTTGGGTGTGTGTGTGGGTGTGTGTGTTTTGACCTACTGACACATCTTTCTTTAATTTCCAGTCAAGAAACGGTTGATAAGAGGAGTCAGTACAAAGTCATCCAGTGCCTTAAGGCTTTCATGAACAACAAGGTAAATACCATGAGCAGGTCTCGAATGGTTTAGTTATCACATATTCGGCAGATTGGTTTTAAAGAGACATTTACAGAAATCACTGTATAATTTCTTCCATCCGATCATTGAGTTGAAAGGAGCTAGCAGTAAAATCCTCGACCCTTCTTATTGCTCGGGGCAGCATCTTTTCAGTGCAGATACAAGGAGGGAGTTCTGAATCCGCCTCGTTTTTAATTTGTGTACCACTTTTACTGTTTGAATGTCCCATAATTTCATGTATGTGTGTACACACAGGCAATTCAAACGTGTACTGAATGGGCTTTGTGTCCTATATTGCTTTTGTAAGATAGTTAATAATTTTAGAGGGCCATTCATGAGGGTGATTACTCCAAAGCAAATCCTCTGTGAAGATGCAAATAATGTGCTTCTTACATGTGTAAATAACGGAGCGTATGTAGAAGTCTCCAAAAAAATCCTCAGGAGCAAATGGTGGGGTCTTTGTTTTGTCCTCGATTCGTTTTCATAAAGGTTCGCTTCATTTAAGAAAGGAAAAAAATATATATAACAGCAATTGCATAGCCATGTGTACTTTGATCATAGACTTGGATTATTTACTACTCGGATAATACAAGCTAGGCTAGCTCAATTAAGTACACTTTAGTAATTAAAGGGCTAATTTCCTTACAGATTTTCTCATCCAGTCTGCATTCATTTGTCTTCTGTAATCACTTTATCATGGTCATAATTATTTTTCGGGGGGATGTAGGGATTCTATCCCAGGGCATAAATGGGCATAAACCTGAAATGTTATGCCAGGCTATTGCAGTGCACGGTGCTCACAGAATAGCGATTAATAAGGTTAGGAAAATGTGAATACACTTTTTTTTTTTTTTTTCTTCTTTTCTGATTCTGAACTATATAGTGCTAATACAGGGCTCGAAATTCGCATTAGTCCGGTCGCCAGATGCGACTTAATTTCTCATTTGTTGAGTTAGTTCAGTTACCAGCTTGCCCGGTTTGTTGAAAAAAGGACAGGCTTGTAAGTTGAAAAAATATATAATAAAAGTGGACATTGAAACACTGCGCATGTATATGACGTTTTACTACGGCATGGATATGACGCATCTCATTAATCTCACATACTCTCTTATGTGATATGACAAGCAGATTTCAATACTTGTGACCATATTATCGTCCATATCAAGCGTGGCCAACCCGCTGCTCCCAAGCCGCATGCAGCTCTTGCGTTCATTACGTTCAGTACGTGCATATCACGCGCATGAGCACTGACAAATTACTTGAAGGGAAACACCTCTTCATCACAGAACATGCTGCACCCCCGTGCTTCACATTTAAAGTGTTGTTGGGATTAGAATCCTCACCAGCATGATAATTCTGAACAAATGGGTCCAATTTGTTTTTTTCTGACCTGATAAAACTTCTGAACAGTACTAATCACAAGTAGTCTTTAGTTTTTTTAAATGCTGGTTTTTGTGTAAGAGTTTCTTTGTGTGATTTAAGACAGTGGCTTTCTTAACGTTGGATACACACGCTTGCGCATGATGCCACCGGTTCATTAACCGGATACTTTGTTGTTGTCTTGGTATTCAGTTGAACTATTTGGAACATGCCCTGGGAATTAATCTGTGCTTCCTTTCTAAACAGTGAAGTGTCTGTGTCATCAAAGATCTTTGTTTGCACACGATTCAGCACATACTTGTTGTACCTTTACTTGTTCCTCAGGAGGAACTGACCCTCACTGAGGGCCAGAATTCTTTTTTTTATTCCCAGAGATCTTGGTGAATTTGCTTAGATTTTCCGTGGTGTAAAGGACGAAGCCACAGTCGCATTCTGCGTTAACTCCTGATTAGGACATTGGGCCAATCAGAAGTTGGAGATTGTCAACTTGATCTGCATGTATACTTTCATTCTATTCATAGGCAAGAAGCAATAATGGATACAGTAGAAATTTAGTAGTAGTCAAGTGGTACCTGGATGATCTATTAAGCCAAAATATGCAAAGGTAATATACTACGATGCACTAAGGTATCACAAAATTCAGCTGAAGCCTCTACATTGTTGGTAAATAAGACTGAATAAACAATGAAGAAAAATTCCTCTGAGGAAAATAATGGAAAGAAAATGGCGTTGTAGTGAAGCCAGTGTCTAAGGGGAGTCACTTTTCTGCCATTGCAAAAATAGGTTTTTCTTCACATCAGTGATAATTTGTCTTCACTTCTTAGCTGACTTTGCTAATGCTCTCAACATTCTACTCAAGACGGGCAAGATGGTGGGGGATTATGTGCAAATTGTGGGTCGAGTGCTCAGAGAATATACTGTAAAGACTTTTTAGTACATGCTGAATTTTCAGAAGTGGCCTTGCCCTATGTAAAATTCAGACCCAGTTTAATTCTTGTATAGCGAATGAAAGCTTTGGCAGAATTTTGGCAAGGTGGTTTGTACCTGTGACTCACTCGCAGCAAGAAGCTCCTGGCTTCAAGTCCCGGGCTTGGCAAAGATCTTTCTGTGTGGAGCGTACATGTTCTCCCTCTGCTTACCTGTGTTTCTTCTGGGTACTCTGTTTTCCCACCACAATCCAAATTAGCCCCGAGTGTGACTGTTGGCTCTGCGATGGACTGGCGAGCTGTCCAAGGTGCACCTTCACCCAGAGTTGGCCGAGATATTCTCCATCTTTCCCACAGCCGTAGTAGGATAACCCAGTCTGGCAAAAGAATGAATGAAAATTGTTTAATAATGACCTTCGTTGTGAGCAAGGTAGTGGGGTGACGTGCACATTAGGTTTATGTAAACTCGGCATTCCTTTATTCAGAAGCCTTTACCTACATCAAGTGGTGAAGTGGAAAACATTTAAGACATACTTTGATGTGCTTGTTCGACAACAAAGTTCGACACAGGACTTTAAACTGTCGTCTTACTCTGCCCTCTTTCTCACACTTTCACTTTGCCAGCTTTGAGCACCCTGTGTAATTAGGTAGATGCACTCTTATTTACCCACAGGCCCACTGACACTCTCGTTCTCCTGCTTCCTGTGGCATCTTGGGAAACATTTGTCCTACATTGGCTGCCTGCCAGGTGTTCCTATCCAGCTGGCACCCTCTGCTGAAGAATTAAAACAAACAAAAAGAAGCATGAAATATGTTAGACGTTACTGTACATAACCTCACGCAGACATTTTCTGAGAATGTTGCAAAGACGTTCTTCTCCAGAAGTCTGATTGAGGGAAAAATAGAGGAGCAGCTGTTTAGAACGAATTGCTCTTAATGTTAATCACGTGAGTAATTGCTTTAGTTATCTGCTCACAAGAGACGTGCTATTTAAAATTATTTTATTTTATTAAAAACTCAGATTGAAAATTTACTGATATGTCTGAAGACATTCATTCGTTCATTTTCCAAATCGCTTATTCCTAATTAGGGTCGCGGGGAGGCTGGTGCCCGTCTCAACTGACTCTGGACGGGGGCAGAGTACACCCTGGACACCTCGCCAGGCCACCATAGGCCTGAAACACGCTGATGGCTATGCAGGTCCTCTTGAACATCAGCAATGATTCGTTTACATCCCTCTCACCATAGACAGTGAGAGACATGGCCTGCATTTGGTAACCCAGTTAGCTGCACTGGGGGGACAGCAGGGGCTTGAACCCCAATCCTGGGATCAGCAATCCAGCACCTTACCACCAGGCCACCGCTGCCTATATTTTAATTGTTTTTTATTGATTTCAATTTTAAATTAGACAAGCCACAGCAGCGCTTTTAGAATAGTGGAAAAGGGGTAGGTGAATACAACTACCGTAATATACAAGTTAGTTTTCAAATATACACTTTGCTCATTTGCTTTATATTAAAAAAAACAAGGATTGTCATTAGACTTTTAACAGCAACTATAGCAGCTAACTACGGTTGTTATAGTGGAGCACCATAGTCATGGAGCTCAATTTGTATGTCTGTTCCTTGTCCATGGCACAGGAAACTCAATAAGGCTGCCACGTCGCGGAGTTGATGCTGATTGACTGTTATGTATCACTCAAAGGAAAACAAAATGTAAGTCTGTCAAAGTTAAATTGCAAAAACTCTTAAAAGAAAGATTTTGCACTGGCAACATGTGTGCGTATTTATCAATCGACAACCACCCGAGCTGGAAAAGAAAGTTCACCCCGGAGTCTCTCAAAGTGCAATACCTGGTACTTGGTAATATTACCAATATTATGGAGTGTGGTTTGAAGACTTGTACATACATATCTATACATATAAAATTACAACTGCAACATAATAGATATATATACTGTATATCTATTTATTTATTTATCTAGTGAGAGAGAGAAAACTTAAGTTGTGTATTGTTTGTGTTGTACCTACACTGTAAGTACCCTAGTATCTGGTTTAAGAGCATCAAAGTTTAAAGCCGAGGGGTCCCACAGTGCTTTACACGGTATTTTTATTGAAATTCATCTTTGGCAAATTTTTCGAAGCAGTTTGGGGGCCATTGATTCATGAAGACTAGTGTTATATCGTCATATGATTGATGGGAATTCCCAAAACGTGAGCATGCACTGGCAGTCTATGCCGGGAGTAAAATCCACGGGAACAGTCAGTCATTCCTGCCAACTTTCCCACGGGCAGTTTTTTGCACTCTTGCCGTAAGACCAGTGGACACCAGTCCATGCCAGGAAATGGGTGCATTCACGTTAGCAACCGTAGATGCCCGTAAACTTGTACTTTCATTAGGGAATGCATGACTTTCAAGACCTTTTCTCACTCAGTGGAAGAAATGCACCACTTGCATCATTATTTCTTTATTCACTGTCCTTCTATTGTCCTGTCCTTACTTTAGTTACTGAGTGTTTTTGTAGATAGCACATTCCCTAGACCAGGGGATGTTAAACTCATTCCCAAAATTGCTGTGTGGCTGCAGGTTTTTGTTTCAGCCATGCAGCAAAACTGCATTTAATCAACTGTCTTCAGGCAATTGATTGGTTGATCTGTGTGCTCTGTTCAAAGACTGACCAATCAACTGCCTGAAGACTCGAGTTGTCAGGTGTGCTGCTGCTTGGTTGAAACAAAAACCTGCAGCCACACGGCCCCTTTTGGGAATGAGTTTGACACCCCTGGACGAGACTATACTTCATGTTTTGTGAATGGTTACACTCTGTCCCATTTTCGTTTTGTTCCTGTAATTGAAATTCACAGGGCAGTATGAATGAACATAGTCATTAAATTCGGTACCCCATGGCATTTTTTTGTTTTATAAAATAATCTCTTGTATAACTGTTATTCAGAAAGAACAGGGAAAAGCAAAGAAAATGATCCCTCATTATTTGTTCAAAAGTCACAGTATTTGGGATGAAACTGTATTATTGTTCATGTTACAATAAAATGCCCAAAAGCCACGATTGGTTTTTCATGCATCAGTTAAAGTAGAAGTAGTAGTTAAATAATCAAATAAAAAGGGAACGCTTATTACTCTACATTTTCTGATTTAATTTTTTTACACAGTTTGTCTAATTTTGTGAAGTTATCTGGATGATGAATTAAAAAATTCTCTCCTAAAAATGGAAATAAAAATTCTACGTGTCAGAATGGCTGAATCAGGAAATACATTGACTTTTGAAAGTAAATCGGGCACAATTTCCTGAATACTGGTGCCATGAATATCAGGCTTGAACTGTTATACAGCTTAATTCATTCCCTTTTTATCAATTAAATTTCATCAATTCACAATACATTTATTTTATGACTACTTCTAAACAAGTATAGTTTTGACGACCAAATATATAAATAAAGCTTGTTTCAGCTTTAAACTCGACAATTTAGGTAAAATATTTCAGTTTTAAATTTAACTGCATTGTGTCAGCATTTTAAAATAGGAAATAAACACTTCGTCAAACGTGTTCAAACGGGCATCTGGCCACTTTAAATCAATAAAAAGTTGATTATTTTCCTTTAGTCACAACCTGTAAATCAGTGCCATCAAAACTAAAAGGTCTCCAGTACTGAACCTGTAATATTCGTATTCATGCAGCGCTAAGTTGTAAGATTCATGCAAGGGAAACAAAGTTATTTAATAACATGTACATACAGGATGCTTTGTGTACTTAATCATGAACTACTTTCGGTGTTTGTGTCACTTCTGTGCTCAGCGGCTCCGCGCTGTTGCTTTCCCCAAGTCGCCATGGGCAGCGTGCAAACCTGGACTTTACATCCACAGGCGGCGGATAGACTTTGGTCTAAATATCCGCTTGGCGCTATTTTTCATCAAATTGTTTTATCATACATGATTGTTTTTTTAAATAGACAATATAAGCTTTCTTTTTGTCTGAAAATAACATGATTCCGCATATTTATTCATTCTATAACATGAATGAAAACTTTAAACCGGCATTTTAACCACTTACTGCGGCATGATGGGCATAAACTTTGTATGAAAATGAGGCTGAAGAATAAAGCTACCCGTCTGTTAGTATTTCAGAGTGACTCCGATGAATACGAAACTGTGCGAGCCGTCAAACCATCATGTTTTTTGAGACAGTGTTCAGAACTGGGCTGACATGCTGTCAAAAGGCTGGTATAGCCTGTTTTTATTGGCTAGTAATTGATTAAATACACGAGTTATTCATATACACCCCCTGCAAAAAAATTATGGAATCACCAGTCTCGAGTGCTCATTCAGTTGTTTAATTTAGCAGAAAAAA
This sequence comes from Euristhmus nudiceps, assembly GCA_030068295.1. Taxonomy (NCBI): domain Eukaryota; kingdom Metazoa; phylum Chordata; class Actinopteri; order Siluriformes; family Plotosidae; genus Euristhmus; species Euristhmus nudiceps. Next base: position 21,516,957 of record JAQNCB010000017.1, on the reverse strand, counting down.
AAGCAGATCACAGACATGACACAAAATTAAAGTAAGTTTAAATGGCTACTTTCTGGCTTTAAGAAACAATAAAAGAAATCAAGAAAAAAATGTGTTAGTCAGTAACAGTTACTTTTTTTTTAAACCAAGCAGAGGGAGTAAATTATGGAATCACTCAATTTTGAGGGGGAAAAAAATATGGAATCACCCTGTAGATTTTCATTCCCAAAACTAACACCTACATCAGATAAGGTCTGCTCGTGAGTCTGAAGATAAACAGGAGTGATCACTACTTGGAGAGCTGTTGCACCAAGTGGACTGACATGAATCATGGCTCCAACATGACAGATGTCGATTGAAATAAAGGAGATTATCAAACTTCTTAAAGAAGGTACGTTATCATGCAGTGTTGCAAAAGATGTTGGTTGTTCACAGTCAGCGGTGTCTAAAATGTACAGCAAAACAAATGGGAGGAAACTGGAGTCAAAACCGCCTAAAGGAAATGGGATTTACATACAGAAAAACTAAACGAAAGCCATCATTAACACCTCAACAGAAAAAAAACAAGGTTACAATGGGCGAAGGAAAAGCAATTGTGGAGTGTGGATGAATCGCGAATCTGCGTAGGGCAAGGCGATGATGCTGGAACTTTTCTTTGGTGCCGTTTCAATGAGATTTACGAAGACGACTGCCTGAAGAAAACATGCAAATTTCCAGTCATTGATGGTATGGGGCTGCATTTCAGTTACAGTTCGGTCATAGACGTTGACTCCAGTTTCCTCCCATTTGTTACTCATTTGTTTTGCTGTACATTTTCTGTTTTCAAGACATGTTGCTTTAAGTTTTCCATCTTGACACTTTGATGTCTTCCTTGGTCTACCAGTATGCTTGCCTTTAACAACCTTCCCAACTTGTTTGTACTTGGTTCAGATTTTAGACACCGCTGACTGTGAACAACCAACATAGTTTCCAACATTGCGTGATAACGTACCTTCTTTAAGAAGTTTGATAATCTCCTTTATTTCAATCGACATCTGTCATGTTGGAGCCATGATTCATGTCAGTCCACTTGGTGCAACAGCTCTCCAAGTAGTGATCACTCCTGTTTATCTTCAGACTTACGAGCAGACCTTACCTGATGTAGGTGTTAGTTTTGGGAATGGAAATCTACAGGGTGATTCCATATTCCCCCCCCCCCCTCAAAATCGAGTGATTCCATAATTCATTCCCTTTTTATAAGTGTTACTGACTAACACATTTTTTTTCCTTTTTTTCTTTTAGTGTTTCTTAAAGCCGGAAAGTTACCATTTGAAATTACTTCAGTTTTGTGTCATGTCTGTGATGTGCTTTTTTCTGTAAAATTAAACAACGGAATGAGCATCCTCCGAGATTGGTGATTCCATAATTTTTGACAGTCGGGTGTAAAACATGGACATACTGCATGTTAAACACTTAACATTTGTTATTACACAAAAATAAGTTTAATACTACAATTACTGTGTTGACAATTACCGGTACTTAATGAAAAAACATTCATCAGTGCTGGTCTGCACTTGTACACACCTGTGACGGCAATCCTTGGGACACCTAATTAAATAGATAACATGGAAGGACATTGGACAAAGAAGCAGTGATTGCGTGTATCCATTTATGTATTATCGAGCTGCGAAAGGTTATAAAACATCAAGTGTAGTTCTACATGGTGTTAATTAGACCCTGTGAGCATATTACACTTTGTATATAAAGATTTTTAGCCTTTTGTCTCATGCAGACGTGATTCGTAGACTTAACAAAGTGAATCCTTGTCATCACATTCACGCTCTTTAGTGGGTCCCTCTGTTTGATGTTCTTTGACTCTGGCGTCCTCGAAGGAGTCCTGTTCTTGTTCCCCCACAGAGACATTCTGCTAATTTCTGTCTGTTAGATTCATTCTCTCGCTCTCTCGCTCTCTTTCTTTCTCTCTTCTCCTCCTTGTCTCTTTTTTTCTTTTATTCTAACATTTGCATATCCCTGATTGCATTTGTGCTGTTGTCATTATTCCAAGGACGGAGCAGCAGGCTAAAAGACAGCACTGCTTCCAGCACCAACTTGTGTCCTTGTGTGGTTTTCTCTTTCTTTTTCTTTCTTGTCTTTTTTATTTTTATTTTTTATAAATATATAAAGGCGTGTCACAATGAATTTAAAACTTTTGGTACACCTTCAGATTTATATTTTTCAGTAAAATCCCCACATGCATCACTCATTGTGCCTCCCAGCAGAGAGATCGTAGTCACGTATTTAATTTAAATGTTGGGGGAATTAAAGTCTTTTGATTGGTGTGCAAAAGACAAGTGTAATCTTCGATCAGTTAATTTAAGCACATCACATGCTTTTATTAGCTTAAGATTCTGAATGCCATCACATGGCCACCTCTAAGAAATAGTTGCTTGCTTGGCTTGCTAAAAATCTTAAATATTCGTGCACCCCAAGGATAGCTAGTTTTGCCACGGTGTCGTCATGGTAGGTGCACATGATATCGGCTCCGTAATTAAATTGAATTATTTATCTTAATTTTATATAAAAACAGGTGTTTGTTTTATCTTTTGTAAAACTTAAGTTCCTTATTGGTTGAGCCCATCCTTTCACGTTTCTAATTAATTGTTTGTAACGTCATAAGCACATGAAGGTGTCGGGTTAATTAACGCGCATATACAGTATTTATTTGACATTCTCAGTGTGAGTGCATGAAACCGAGGCTGACTGTGTGGATATTCCTTTGCCAGATCCCAGAATAAATGGCGAGTGCCAAGAGTGAGATGGTTTTTCTCATCATTAATACACAATGAAAGGGAGAGTACACCGCCATTACTTGAGAAAAAGAATAAAAACAAACTTATTTGGAGAGTTTCACACTAATTCAGTGCGATGGTGAATTGTACTTTTAGTTTGTTTATACCGGTCCATGAAAGCATCGTTTTACATGAAACCGGTCCATGGAGCAAAAAAGGTTGGGGACCGCTGTACTAAAGCATTGCATGTCGTGTGTGCAAACCTCATAGCACAGTAAGAACATGCGAATAAATGTACAACCCGATTTATTAACAGATTTGCACCGAGGACTGTCATTCAAATATGCAAAATAGCCCTTATCAGTCAATAAAAATATGCAAGATATGGCGTTTACACAAAGTTAAAGAAATCAATATTTATTGAAAAAAATTGAATGGAATCACTTTCAACATTCAAAACATATTACCCAACGAAATACTCATTTATTCATTCATTTTCCAAACCGCTTATTCCTAATTAGGGTCACGGGGAGGCTGGCGCCCATCTCAGCCGACTCTGGGC
>JAQNCB010000017.1:21270073-21280210 GCA_030068295.1 Euristhmus nudiceps | reverse complement strand
GAAATGCTAGCGGTAACCCAGTGAAAGATGGAACGCATCATGCTCAACATCACACTGAAAGATAAAAAACAGAACACATGGATAAGACAACAAATAGAAGTGAAGGATCTCATCAGGGTCATCAAAGACAGCAAGCACAGGTGGGCTGCAACGTCGCTCCATTCACTGACAACTGTTGAACGATCGGAACAACTGAATGGACGCCAAGAGGATGGAGATCACGTGGGCGACTCAAAGCAGAGGGACAACATGGACAACCATCGCAAAGGACAGAATCCGCTGGAAGAAGTCCAGGGAGGGGCTTGATGATAGTGTTTACTTGTTTAATTAGCTTTTTTGTTTCAAAGGTTTTCATGATGGCTGCTTTGCCTTACATTTATTAGAAATTGTGATCATTTTGTTTACACTTAGGGTGGAAAAAGTTTCATAATGATGTTAACCCATGGTTTAACCAGGCTTACGGCTGTGAAGTTATATAGGTGTGTGCAACTGCTCAGGCTGATAACACTGAAAATTGGCCAGTTCCAGTCTCTGGCCAGTTGTTCGGTGAATCTCTTGCAAAAAAAACCCAGTTTAAGTTCATATGGTACAAGAATGTTGAGTTCTTGACTTTGGCTACTGTTTCTCATTTGTTTTTTCTTTCTTTCTTTTTTTTGTTGGACTTTTTTCTCTACTTTTCTAATTTTGTAAACCTGCCTTGGATTGTGCTATATAGCTGTAACTTCATGTACAATTCCATAAATCTCTTCATCCCCCTTATCTTCATCATCCTCATCACTGTCCTTTTTTCCTCATCATTATTTTCTTCTTCTAGTTGTTATTGTTACTTCAGGCTTGCCTACAGCAGGTCATTTGAGTTCAGTCACCCATCCATCCATATTCTGCCTCATATTCAAGTCTGATTCATGGTGTCAGCAGTTTGAACAGAGAGGCGTAGTCCTCTCTCTCCCCAACCGCATTCTCCAGATCATCAAACTGGACGACTGAGGCATTCGGAACCCAGCCGTGAGATATAATTTCTCCATCATGCCTTAGGTCTTCCGCAGAGTGTCCTCCTGGTCAGACATGGCCAGAAGACCTCTTCTAGGACATAGACAGAGCGCATCCTAGCCCCATGCCCAAACCACCTCATCTGGCTCTGTTTGAAGTGAAGGAGAAGCAGTTCTTGTCTGAACCCTTCCCAGATATCTGTGCTCCTCCCCCTCTGTGCAACGGAATTCAGTTATTTTCATTTTTTTATGAAAGGTTTATTCATATTTTAATTGTGAATGTCTAATACTCTTAAATTCTTGAATAAGTCAGTGTTTTTGTGCCCTCCACTTTCACTGCAAAAAAAAAAAAAAAAAAGTTGCTCCATGTGGTGTTGACATAAAATTGGCCCCATGGTGTGCATATCTGTGTTCCTCTTTTCTCTCCATGCTGTCATTAGTACATTATATTGACGTTTGTTCATATGGTAATTATTATTGTCCAAGTTGGTTTGAAAATTAAATACTATTAATTATAGCTTATCAGCCTAAAGATAACAGACCAAAAACAGGCCATTCGGTCTCTGTATTGCCGGAGCCAGAGCTTTGTTCGCACTGGTAACATGTCGAATTCGTTTCCACTGGGGGTTGGACTCTGCCAAGGCTGTCCTTTCTCAACGGTTCTGTTCATAGTTTTTATGGACAGAAGTTCTAGGTGCAGCTACTGCGTTTAGGGGTTCTGGTGTGGTGGCCGTAGGATCTCGTCTCTGCTTTTTGCAGATGGCATAGTTCTTTTGGCTTTATCAAGCCCGGACCTTCAGCTCTCTTTGGAGCGATACTCAACCGAGTACGAAGTGGCCGGGTGAGAATCAGCACCTCCAAGCCCGAGGCCATAGTGTCCAGCCAGAAAAGGGTGGAATGCACCATCTGGGTTTGAAATGAGGTGCTGCCCCAAGTGGAGGAGTTGAAGTATCTCAGGGTCTTATTCACTAGTGAGGGAAGGATGGAGCAGGAGATTGACAGGCGGATCACTGCAGCCTCTGCTGTAAAGCGGAGCTTGTACCGGGCCGTCATGGTGAAAAAGGAGCTGAGCCGCAAGGCAAAGCTCTCAATTTACCAGTCAATCTACATTCCCACCCTCACCAATGGTCACGAGCTGTGGGTAGTGACTGAAAGAACAAGATCGCGGATACAAGCGGCTGAAATGAGCTTCGTTTGCAGGGTGGCGCGACTCTTCCTTAGAGAGAGGGTGAGAAGCTCAGTCATCCGGGAGGAGTTCGGAGTAGAACCGCTGCTCCTCCGCGTTGAGAGAAGCCAGTTGAGGTGGCTCGGGCATTTGGTTAGAATGCCCCCCGAACGCCTCCCTGGTGTGGTGTTTCGGGCATGCCCGACCGGGAAGAGACCTCAGGGTCATCCCAGAACTCGCTGGAGAGATTGAGTCTCTCGGTTGGTCTGGGAACGCCTTGGTGTCCCCTTGGAAGAGCTGGAAGTGACTGGAGAGAGGAATCTGTACCTCACTGCTTAGGCTGCTGCCCCGCGACCCGACCCCAGAGCAACCAGCAGAAGAAGAATTATGGCGTATTGGCATAAAAATATTACATTAACAGGTTAATGCGGTGTTCTGGAGCACCATACTTGTGCAAATATCATAAAGCTATGAGCTTGAGTTTGTTGTCACACAGGTGCATGCACTGTTATCTGTGCTGCTGAGTGCGCTTGTACTTCGCAGCCTGTTCTGTTACCTGACGTCCACATGCTTCTGTAAACGTACACCTACGTTTTCGCAGCTCCTTGTTTGGGCAATGCCTAAATATTTATATCTATATATTAATAGATTATGACAGATCTTTTACCAACATTTTTTAAAATGACAGATCACAAGCACGTGTAAAATATGTTTGGTTTTTTTTGTTTTTTTTTAATAAAAAGAATGAGTCTGAATGTGTTTCAGGTCTGGATACGGCAGTGATGGCTGTGTTGGAGTTACTGATGGATTTACGAAAGCATTATAAATACTGAATGCCTTTTAAATGGATTTATAAAGACCTCATAAATACTGAATGCCAACGTGTAACTTTGGAGCTGTCTCCTGATAAACACCTTGGCATCTTTTGTCCTTAAACCTGACCCTCTTGAACATTGTGTTAGCAGAGTGTTCGTCTCTCTTCTCTCATACATTAATATTGATGTTGTCTGTGCTTTCACACTTCAGTGCTCTCATCTCCTCGCCTCCCCCCAATTCGACGAATGAAAATGCTCAGAGATAGGTGAGTGCAAGGCACAGCAACAGAGCTTGGAGACAGGAAAGCTGCTTGAAAGTGATTTACAGGCATCGTTCCCAGCATCCTCTAGCTGCCTATGGATTTACTGTGATAGAGAAGGACTGTGGTCGTAACCAAGCTGCAGGGGATCAGCGGCGTTAACGTTTTCGAATGGGTTCTATTACATCCATACACAATGTCAATACACGTATATCCTGCCTAATGAAAAAAAAAAAAGGAGTCATAAGAACGAAAGGCTGGATTTTTTTTTTTTAAGCCATGTAGTAAATATACACCAAGCATGGAGCGTGGAGGAGCCTCTCAGCCGTGCCCTCGACCATCAAAGAAGGATGTGCACATGATGTTGAAGAGTGGAATAGGAAGCCTTGAGAGGATGCGTGCATGATGTATGTTTAAAAGAGGGGATGGTTGGGGGGGCACTGTATGCTCTCGTGGAGGCAGAATACACATCCGCTGCACTGGAGGAAAAAAAAACACAAATCAAATGGCACCCTTGGTGGCCTTGGCGGTGATGGGGTAATCTTACACTCGTGCTCAGTGTTTTCTGAAGTAAATTTCTCCTGGGATTTGCCTAATGACACTCGCATTATGTTCTGGTAAAGAGCTTTTCTAAAGCCTGCATGTATTAAAATGCTGTTTGTAGCATGGTCTGGCTGTGTGCAGCTCTGTTTCTGGCTGCTTTCATGTTTTTTGTGTGAAATGTCATTTTTGCTTCGTGAGGAATAAAGCCATGATGGCACCAGAGCTTGTTGAGTGGTTTGGAAGTGTGGAAAGAAGAGAGCATGTTGGAAGGCAGGGTCACTCTGACCGCCCGAATGATGCTTTTCAGCTTTTCTTTCTTTCTTCCCCTCCTGCGCTCTCACACCTGTAAAACCAGGAACCAAAGGCACTGCAGCTTTCATACATGCTTTCTCTGACCAATAATAGCAGAAAAAATTAGGAAACTAGAAAAAATAGTGTCTGTTTATGCATTATACTTCCTTGGAAGTGTTTATTAGTCACACTTTGACTACTAATGAGCCATCTCTGCCCTTCCTCAGTCCCTCCGGTGTTTTCATTCATCGCGTTCCTATAGCGGATGTCCTATTAATCCTTTTCATTCCCTTTGCTCTTGTCCACAGTCGTATGTTCCCTGGTGAACAAATGTTCTTTCGCTATATGGGTTAGATGCAAGTGAGTGTCTATTCATCTGTCTGTTTCTCAGCATCTCAATGTCATCCCTCTGCATATTTTCTTCTCTCTCTCTCTCTCTCTCTCTCTCTCTCTCTCTCTCTCTCTCTCCCTCCCTCCAGCAAGTGGTGAAGGAGAATGGGAGGAGGCGAGAGGCCGAGGAGAAACAGAGGAGGGCAAGGGCGGCGAAAGAGAAGGCCGAACGCGAGAGGCAGGAACGTCAGCAGAGGAACAAAAGGTTGCTGGAGGTCACTGCAGGTAAGGAAGAAAGGTTTATGGGCGTGGCCTTCCCAGCTCATGAATATGATATGGAACGTTTTCTGACGAGGGAATGAAACGGAACACGGCAAAACAGCTGCTGATAATACAAGCAGACAGTTCTGGATGTATGTTATGAAATGTGAATGTGTTCGCTTCAAATTCTTGTACATCGAATACTTTAGCAGGTATTTGTATGGAGAAAAAAAAATTAAAAAGAAGTTAATAATGAATGGAAGAACAGGAAGAGCTGAACATGGTGGACTGGTGTACTGCTGGTAATAATAATAATAATAATAATAATAATAATACCTATTATTTCTCTCTCAGTTTTCAAGCCAGACTGCACAAAATAATTTTTCTCATGGAAGGGAAAATACTAACACACACTCACACATCATGAATACAAATCAAATCTCACACACACTGCTGATTCTACCACCATCAAGCCACTGTTGAACTAAAGGGCCACCCCGAGAGTGGACTTCTGCAGGGGATCATGTAGAAAATATAGGTACTGGCTTCAATTACCCATGTGCTTATTTTGTATTATTATTATTATTGTACGTGGACTTGAACAAATTAGCAAAAATAATAATAATTTAACAGTTTGAGATGGCTGAGGTCTGAGGTTAAACAAGATCAAAGGTGATTCTCATTTAGAAGTCCATATATGGTCGTCCATTGGTGTTCCACATGTCTATCATCAGCAATTTGACCTTTCTCTCCAAATTCTGACTTTCACCTTTGACTTCGACATTCGAAAATCAAATTATCCATGAGACTTCGGTCGAGCAGTGTGGCTGCCAAGTTTGATGAAAGCCCTTACATGGGTGTGGGCAGGATTTTGTTCACAGACAAGCAGGCCCCAATGATTTCAAATCTTCCATAAAATCTACAGTACTGGACAAAGGGACACTTTAACAACACCACTTTTTTTTTTGTTTTGTTTTTGTTTTTTTTTTTGTATAAACTTTGCTATAGATTTTTATTTTATAATTTTTACATTAGCAAGTTAGTCCAAAAAACACTTTCGATTTCCAAATCTGAATATTCAGTAAAAATGAAATGCTATGTAAACAATGTTAGTATAGTATGTGCATAAAGAAAGCAGCATGTTAAGCATTATAGACAACTTTTCAGACAAAACTATAATGAAGGCTCCTGTGATTTACCTGCAAATAAAGAATCAAGTGTAACCGTCAGCATGTCCAGGAGAGCCGTGGCTGGTTCTGGAAGAGACCCAGTAGATACCGTACTTGTAAAACTGCACAAACTGGACCTGATGATATTCTAGTTTTAAACAAAACGTCATCACAACTAATCTTGAATTAGTTTCATTTATTACTGTTTACTGTGATTTGTAGAATTTTTTATAGAGATTTAATTTTATATTATTTATATGTAGATATAAGGCACCTTTGTTCTACACCATTCCTTTGCAGGTACCTAACTTGAGCACAGTACTGTGCATATAGAGAAAGTAATAAAAGCACATTGGGACCAAGACTGACAGTGAGGGGTGTAATGTCATTCCCAGCTAGCAGGGTAACTTTAGTAAGCACAGCTAATACTGACAAGTAATGCTAGCTAGCAACACGCTAATCACCAACGGATATACACAGGGAACAAAGTCAAATGCTAAAATACACAAAAAACATGGTGATTTTACTTTTCCGCTTTAAAAATACAAATACTTTCTCTTGAAATTCAAGAGAAAGTCTTGCTTAATACTCAATGTTTTATTGGTAATGTTTGTCCAATTTGTTAATTTCTGAGAAACACCTTCCCAAAGAAAATATCTCGAGTCTCTCATCTTAATTTTTTGTATGTATTTTTGTTTTTAAACAGATGCTTGTTAAACTCTACCATGTGTTATTTTTTTTTCTATTCATCTTGATATCATGCATAAAGTCAGCAATGGTAGGTGCTGAAGTCATTGAATGTTATGACATCGAGGAGAGAGAGTTGCATGCAGTATCCGAGCTGAACAAGGCAGGAAAAAAGGATGCACTGTCCTATTTTAATAAGGAAAATAAATTCAAATAACACGTTGTGTTTTACGATACCAATTGGCAACCTAATAAAAACCGGTCCACGATCCCTTAAAACCCTTTACTTACCTTCCCCGGAAATCGCTTAGAGTGTTCCTGGAAGGATGTGAACACGAGGTGGCGACAGAGTCTATCTAACCGATTTAAAGTAATAACGCGATTATTTCACTTTAAAATGATGCTTTATGAAATATAATTTTTTGCGTTTCCCACAGGGATTGGGGGGGGGCACTTTAATTTTTCCCACAAGGTAGGTAAGAGGCTAAAGTTAGGACTGCTTCTGCTCGAACACCGGGGCACACAGCCTTCTGACTTCAGGCCAAATTGTAGAGGGCAGTGTTTGTGTAAATGTATTTAACACCCTACTGTTTATTAGTGTTAAAATGAGTAGAAAAACTGTTTCTTTTTTGTGAGCACTGCGGTCTAATTAACGCTGCCAATTGCTCATGGAAACATGTTTTAAACTGATCCAGGTTACCAGGACCATTAAAGATATTGTTACATGGAGCTACAGTAGAGGTTTTATTTATTTATTTATTTATTTATTTATTTACATTTAAATACAACGGAATAAAAAAATAATTATTTTACTTTATTATTATTATTAGCTTTTAAGAAATGTTGATGTTAACTCATGGGGGACCTTTATTTATTTGTTTATGTTTGAGCCACTGTCTTTTATGCCTGAGCATGATATAGTCAACCACATCACACTGAGTCACATGACCTTGCAGAGTGAGGAGGCTTGCAGGGCGAAGAGCCAGCATGGTTCATTCCAGCCCATTGCATTCATCATTTTTATGATAATACTAATCAATACACTAATACACACACACACACACACACACACACACACACACACACACACACACACACACACTTTTACTACAGCACACTCTAGGATATACCCTGCCCACGTTTCCTTAATAGAACAGTATGATTAGAGTTTCCTTCTCTGTGATGTTTCTCATGAGAATGACAGCATGGTGCAGGTCGCTCGTGTGGTTGGCTGAAGAGAGGTAAGTCATGGTGCCTTCAGTTGTAATTTTGACCAAAAACGACTGAATCAAGGAAGTGTTTGGGAAATTTCAAATGTATTTGAATGTGTATGACGGCGTGCACTGGGGATGTCATGACATTTCTGAAGAGTAAATGGCAGTCAGGTCCTGGAGGAATTGATTCCTAATCCTGCATGAGAATTGCAGTGCATGATGTAGAATTGTGCATTTTTTTCTGAACATACGACCTGGTACAACTCACCAGCTCCACTTATAAAAGCATCTGTTCACTGTGATATGAACACTGAACAACAAAAAACATGGATTCAGATCCTTTCATTTTCATGAGGCTGCATCAAAAGAAGGGTTCCAGTTCTGACTTTGTTCACTTTTGTTATTTATGTAAAACCCAATTCACTCCAAATCAAACTTCCCGTCCACTTTTGCTTGGCTTACGATGTTTGCACAAACCTAATCCATATTACTGTACTGTTCTGTGTTTCTGAAAAGGTCACTGACTGCATAAATGTAAATTTACTTCTGTCTGTAATATTAGTTTTTTAGACACACGCACACATACACTGAGGGATCAATTGATGGAGAGAGAGAGAATAAATAAATAAGGAAAAACCTTACGTGATCTGTTATTAACTGGGTCTCGGGTGGTGGGAATGCCATGCTGAGCATTGCATCATGGTATTGCATACATTGGAGCTGGTACTACATTTTTATCTGGGGCAGGCGTATTCTCGACTCTCCTGGTTATTTCCAGCTGTTTCCAATATCAGAGATTTTCTCAAGTTGCTGCCATATTGGTTTCTCTGGGTCACTATTTATATATGAATAAATTAACTTGGTATTGGTAAAGTTTTCCACATTGCGTCACGTTACAACCACAAAGGTGAAAAATGTAATTTATGCTAATTCTATGTGATACACCTGGCCCCGCAATGGACTGGAGAGCTGTCTAGGATGTTCCCTACGCCCTCACCAGGACTGAGATGGGTACCAGCCTCCCCGCGACCCTAATTAGGATTAAGCATTTCAGAAAATGAATGAATATATGTGATAGACCAACAGAAAGCGGTGCATAATTGTGAAGTAGAAGGAAAGTGAGGCATGCTTTTCAAAAAGATTTTTACAAATAAAAATCAGAGAAGTGTGTCATGCGTTTGAATTCAATCCTTTTACAGACTCGAACGGGTTTTCTTCTCATCTTCCCATTAACTCTAACTGGCTTCCCTGTCTCTGCTGAAGAAAAGCAACCCATATGTCACAGTGTGGATGGGGTGTTCTGGGTGATGTGCAGAGTTAGTTTTCCGCCACACATAGTGTTTTGCATTTCGGCCAAAAAGTTCAGTTTTGGCCTCATCTGATCAGAGCACCTTCTTCCACATGATCGCTGTGCTTAACCCTACTTTAAACTTCACCACAACTTTTTTTCCCTGACCTGTCTGGTGTGTTCCTTGAGCTTGACGATGCTGTTTGTTCACTCATGTTCTCTAACAAACCTCTGAGGGCTTTACAAAGAAGCGCTGCGATTGGATTACACACAGGTGGACTCTATTTACTAATTAGGCTACTTCTGAAGACAGAGGGCTCACTGGATTTTATTTAGGGGTATCAGCGTAAAGGGGGCTGAATACAAATGCACACCACACTTTTCAGATTTTTATTTGCTAAAAAACGTTGACGCCCATGTATCATTTATCTTCCACTTCACAGTTGTGCGTCACTTGGTGTTGGTCTACAACATAAAATCTCAATAAAATACATTGTTTGGGGACATCCAAGTGACACATCAACAATATGTTTGACGAAGCAGGTTTCAGACCTAAAGGTTGCTGGTTTGATTCTCAAACCAGCAGGAAAAATGGGTGACAGTTACTCAGAGTTTGTGTGTGCTCACTTTGGATGGGTTAAATTCAGAGGCAAGAATTAAATGCAACGGCAAGGGTTAATATATTATATCTGTAAAAAAAGATTGCAAGTTCGACTCTAGGTTGATGCTGCAGCCATCCGCGACCAGGACTCCATGGGAGCTAATAAGCCAATTGCGCATTTCGAGTGCGCATGCACAAAAACGTGTCGGTCTGAGCTCACGGCTACCATACTCATGCTCTGGTAGTGTGGTTGGGTATGGCACCCTGCCTTTAGTCCTGAAGACTTCAACTCTAACTTTGCTTTAAACCTATAATCCACCGGTGTAAATACAATGCCAGGTGCACATAGTGCTGTAGTCGGCTGTGGAAATGGCCTTTATCATTTTGAATGCTGGAAAAATCCAGGGGAAAAAATGGTGTCTTTTTTTTTTTTTTTTTTTTTTACAAATACGCTCGTCTTCTATAGCTTTTTTTATGTTTATAAGCGAAAGTAAGCTTTATAACGGCTAGTATTCTTAAGACCC
>JAQNCB010000017.1:20894048-20905938 GCA_030068295.1 Euristhmus nudiceps | reverse complement strand
AGAACAACATATGCTCCCATCCAGACATCGTCTCTTTCAGAGAAGACCTTGCATTTTTCAACATGATAATGCCAGACAACATGCATCATTAATAACAACATCATGGCTGCAGAGGAAAAGAATCCGGGTATTGAAATGGCCAGCCTGCAACAAAGAAGGCCGAAGACAGTTGAACAGTTCGAGGCCTGTATTAGACAAGAATGGAACAGCATTCCTATTTCTAAACTTGAGAAACTTGTCTCCTCAGTCCAAATATATTTGCAGACTGTTGTAAGAAGAAGAGGGGATGCCTCACACTGGTGAAAATAGCCTTGTCCCAACTTTTTTGAGATTTGTTGACACCATGGAATTTATGGCTATCTTGTGGAGTGTGCTCCAGGAGTACGGTGTACCGGACAAGCTGCTATGGGCCATTCGGTCTCTTGACCACTGGAGCCAGAGCTTGGTCCGCATTGGTAACAACAGGTCGAATTTGTTTCCAGTGTGGGTTGGAGTCCACTAAGACTGTCCTTTGTCATTGATTATGTTCATAATTTTTATGGAGAGAATTTCTAGACGCAGACGTGGCATTTAGGGGTTCGAGTTTGGTTGCTATAGGATCTCATCTCGCTTTTTGTCCTCATGGCTTCTTGGCTTTGCAGCAGAGTGCGAAGCAGCCACGATGAGAATCAACACCTGCAAGTTCGAGGCCATGGTTCTAAACTGGAAAAGGGTAGAATGCACCCTTCGGCTCTCCAATGAGGTCCTGCCACAAATGGAGGAGTTTGAGTATCTCGGGTCTTGTTCACAAGTGAGAGAGGAGGGAGCAAGAGATCGACAGGCGGATTGCTGCAGCCTCTGATGTAAAGCGGAGCTTATACCGGTCCGGCGTGGCGAAGAGGGAGCTGAGCTGCAAGGCAAAGCTCTCAATTTACCAGTTGATCTACATTATAACCCTCACCTATAGTCACAGGCTTTGGGTAGTGACTGAAAGAACAAGATCGCAGATACAAGTGGCTGAAATGAGTTTGGTTCGCAGGGTGACAGTTCTCCCTTAGAGATAGGGTGAGAAGCTCAGCCAACCTAGGGGGAGCTTGGAGTAGAACCGCTGCTCCTCCGCGTTGAGAGGAGACAGTTGAGGTGACTCTGGCATTTGGTTAGAATGCCCCCCGAACACCACCCTGGTGTGGTATTTCGGGCATGTCCAACCAGAAAGAGTCCCCTGAGTTGACTTAGAACATGCTGGAGGGACTATATCTTTCAGCTGGTCTTGGAATGCCTCTGTGTCCCCCGGGAAGAGCTGGAGGAAGTGACTGTGGAGAGGGACATCTGAACCTCACTGCTTAGGCTACGGGCCCCACAACCCAACCACAGATCAAGCAGAAAAAGATGATGATGATGATGATTAATTTATTTAGCCCTATGATGACCTGGTGAGCTGTCCAGGGTGTACTCTGCCCTCACCCAGAGTTGGCTGAGATCGGGGCCAGCCTCCCCGTGACCCTAATTAGGAAGTTATTTATTTGTTTGTTTATTTTTTAATTTATTTAACCCTGCGATAGCCTGGCGAACTGCCTATGGGGCCTGAGGGCACTCTGCTCTTGGCCAGAGACGGCTGAGATGGACGTCAGCCTCCATGTGACCATAATAAAGATTAAACAGTTCAGAAAATGAATGAATGGATTTATTTATTTGTGTAATTTGCAATCATTGCAGGGCCAGCACACACACAACCATTCACACTCATTCTCACACCTAGGGCCAAATTGGAACAGCCAATTAGCCTATTGTGCATACTTTTGGACTGTGGGAGGAAACTGGAGTACCCTTAGGAGACCCACGCACTTGCAATGAGAACATGCAAACTCTACACAGAATCAAACCCCGGCCTTCTTACTGTGAGGCGGATGTGCTAACCACTACACCACCATCAAGCCCTACTATGTAATTTAATTTTAATTTTTTTTGTTAGATGTGTTATATATATAATGTAATATGACTGTCTGAATATTATATTACAAGAAGGAGAGATGAGATGATGAGAGAGAGAGAGAGAGAGAGAGAGAGAGATGTGGAGCCAAAATTGCTCATCTCATAAAAATAAGCGTGAAATAGTTTATTTGTAATTTAATTGTGATTAAAATATTGGGTAGCATGTTAGCACGCTAACATGCACGGACTGTGCTTGCGTGGGTTTCCTCTTCGTACCCTGTGTTATGGTTCCCAGAAGCAGGCATGAAAAGTGTCCAAGCACAGGGTAACAGGACAAGCGGAGACGGGGTTAGATGTAAACAAAGTATTTACTCACTTGAGGGTGCACAGGCACAACACGTGGACGAGAGAAGTTTACAAAAACAAACAATAATCCTTGGAATGAATGCAAACTCGAGAGAACTCACAAATACAAGACGTGGCATGAACAGAAACACAGACTTGACTGATTAGACAGTGATGAGCTCCTGTGAACGGCAGAGAGGCTCACCAACTCAAGCTTACTCAGGGCTATGAACCAGCCATGAACATAGGACGAAAACATGTATTTAAGTCGGACATGATTCGCAGTTGAAACCTGATTCAGCTGTGAGATGAGGGCACGCCACTGAGCATGCGCCAATCAGGAGAGCACAAGGGGCGCCAGAGTCATAACAGCGCCCCCAGGTCGCGGGATCGCGCAGCGTCGTGATACTCTGGTTTTCTTCCGACAGTCCAAGAGCATGTACATTAGGCTTATTGGCAGCTCCTGAGCTGTTCATAGTGTCCCTCACCCTCACCTAGAGTAGGCTGAAATAAGCTCCAGCTTCCCTACGACAATAATAGGTTAAGCGGTTCAGCAAATGAATGAGTGAATAAAATATTAGTAGCATTTGCTTTGACTGATATTTTGAGCTCATACATGTTCAAATGGGTAGCACGCTGATGTAGTCCTTAGCACTTCTGCCTCACAGCAAGAAGGTCCAAGGTTTGAATACAGTGCCCTGCGAGGTTTCTTTACAGAGTTTGCAAGTTGTCCCTGTGCTTGTATGTGTTTCCTTCCATCTCTTCGTCATCCATCTGTCACTGAGCTCAATGTGGGTCGCAGGGGCAGCAGTTCCAGCAGAAATACCCAGGCCTCTTTCTCCCCGTCACCTGCTCCAGGTCTTCTGGGGTGGCACTAAAAGCATTCCCAGGGCAGATTAGTCATGTAGACTATCCATCATGTTCGAGGTGTACCCCTGGTCCTCTCCTGGGGGGTGCGCGCTGAAACCATTAGTGTGCATGGGGGTGGGGGTTGCTCGTGTGCTGGCTTTATCTCTTCATCTCCGCGTCTGTGAGGGGCTTTCAAACCGTTTAACGCGTCATCTCTGCATTTTATTTACATAGTCGCGGAAATTTACATTGATCAACTATAAAGTACACCCAATTCAGCCACTAAAATAAGTGGGTACACGGCGTGTACCGGCGTGTACCCACCACTACAGCCCTGGAGACAATCAGAAGGCATCCTAGACATGCCTGAATCACTTAAGCTGACTCTGTTAGATGCGGAGGAGCATGTTCTACTCCCAGCCCCTCCTAAATGTCAGAGCCCAGCCTGTCTCTCAAGGTAAGCCTAGATCCTTAAAACAAAGCTCATTTTCAGCACTTGTATCAATGACTTTGTTCTTTCTGTTCCTCCCCATAGTTCATTGCCATAGGTGACAGTAGAAATGTAGACTGACCAGTAAAATTAACAACTTTGCCTTTTAGCTCAGCCCCAACTTTAAGCCTTCAATGGAATCATAATCAGTCAATTATTAACTCGGTGACACAATGTTGAGGGTACCATTATAATTTGTCTGTAACTGTGTAGACAAAGAGTGCTAAATATGTTGAAGGGACCCTCAGTATGAACATCAGGGTCACACAGTTCTAACCCTGCACTTAACATTTTGTACAACCTTTCCATGGAGACAGTAACAGTTTCCTAATAATGTCTCACAAGCTTAGCCAACATATTAATAATGGAATCTTGAGGTCTTTTGTGCTTTTCAGGTTTTAGCCTATTTTAGCCGACTGTGTATGTTTTTTGATTGTGGGAGGAAACCAGAGTACCCAGATTAAACCCACGCAAGCGTGAGAACATGCAAACTCCACATTGCAACACCTGAGATTCAAACCCAAGCCTTCTTACTCTTAGGTCGACATGTTCATCACTACATCACTGTGCCACCACAAGAGAATATTGTGCAATTTAAATAAATATATGGTTTGAAAGTTGCAACAAGGTCGCACAACAATTTGTGACTGATTTACGAATAATTACGAATAAGTACGGCCTCTCCGATATGAACCCGAATGGTGCTTGGTTGCTGGACTTCTGTGCTCGTCACGGTTTGTCCATCACCAACCTCACGTTCGAACATAAGGGTGTCCATAAGTGCACTTGGCACCAGGACACCATAGGCCACAGTTCGATGATCGACTGTAGTCATGTCACCGGAATTGCGGCTGCATGTTCTGGA
The DNA here is from genome assembly GCA_030068295.1 of Euristhmus nudiceps. Classification (NCBI taxonomy): domain Eukaryota; kingdom Metazoa; phylum Chordata; class Actinopteri; order Siluriformes; family Plotosidae; genus Euristhmus; species Euristhmus nudiceps. The sequence goes on along the minus strand of JAQNCB010000017.1, from coordinate 20,901,478 downwards.
CACTCAGGTGAAGAGAGGAGCTGAGCTGTCAACCGATCACCAACTGGTGGTGAGCTGGCTCCCAAGGGAGGCTGCCCACTGGACCTGGAAGGCCCAAACATGTAGTGAGGGTCTCTTGGGAATGTTTGGTGGAGTCTCCTGTCAGAGGGGCCTTTAACTCCCACCTTCGGCATAACTACAAAAACATCTCGAAGGAAGCGGGCGACATGGAAATCGAATGGGCCATGTTTTGTGCCTCCATTGTTGAGGTGGCAGCCCATAGCTGTGGCTGCAAGGTCATCGGTGCCCATCGTGGCGGTAACCCCCGAACCTGGTGGTGGACACCTGAGGTAAAGGGGGCCATCCAGCTGAAAAAGGAGTCCTATCAGGCCTTGTTAGCCTGTGGGAGTCCAGAGGCAGCAGACGGGTACCGACAGGCCAAATGTGCTGCAGCTCAATCTGTCACTGATGCAAAATCTCGGGCATGGGAAAAGTTCAGTGAGGGCCTGGAAAGAGACTACCAGTTGGCCTCGAAAAGGTTCTGGACCACCATCCAGCACCTCAGGAGGGGGAAACAGTTCTCCACAAATACGGTTTACAGTGGAAGTGGGGAGCTGCTTACCTCGACTGGGGATGTTGTTGGGAAGTGGAAGGAATACTTCGTGGACCTACTCCATCCCACCAACATGTCCTCCGTGGAGGAGGAAGACCCTGGGTGTTTGGGTGGGGGTCCACCCATCACTGGGGCTGAGGTCGCCAAGGTAGTCAAAAAGCTCCTTGGTGGTTGGGCTCCAGGGGTGGACGAAATCTGCCCTGAATATCCCAGGGCTCTCAATGTAGTAGAACTGTCTTGGTTGACATGTCTCTGCAACATCGCGTGGTCATCGGGGGCAAACCGGTATGGTAGTACCCCTTTTTAAAAAGGGGGACCAGAGGGTGTGTTCCAATTACAGGATCCTGGGGGGGCATGGGAGTTTGTCCAATCTGTCCACATGTCTTTTATGGATTTAGAGAAGGCTTTAGACTGTGTCCCTGAGGCTATCTTGTGGGGTGTGCTCCGGGAGTACGGTGTACCGGATCCGTTGCAACGGTCCATTCGGTCTCTTTACCACCGGAGCCAGAGCTTGGTCCTCATTGGTAACAGCAGGTCGAATTCCTTTCCAGTGAGGATTGGAGTCGTCCAAGGCTGTCCTTTGGCACCGATTCTGTTCATAATTTTTATGGACATGATTTTTTGACACAGCAGCGGCATTGAGGGGTTTTAGTTTGGTGGCCAGAGGATTTTGTCACTGCTTTTTGCAGAGCCGGTGATCGACAGGCGGATCGCTGCAGCCTCTGCTGTCAAGCAGAGCTTGTACCGGTCTGTCATGGTGAAGAGTGAGCTGAGCTGCAAGGCAAAGCTCTCAATTTACCAGTTGATCTACTTTCCAGCCCTCATCTATGGCCACGAGCTTTGGGTCGTGACCGTAAGAGCAAGATCGCAGATACAAGTGGCTGAAATGAGCTTCCTTCACAGGGTGATGGGGCTCTCACTTAGAGATAGGGTGAGAAGCTCAGCCATCCGGGAGGAGCTCAGAGTAGATTGTAGTAGTTGAGAGGAGCCAGTTGAGGTGGCTCGGGTGTTTGGTTAGAATGCCTCCGAACGCCTCCGTGGTGTGGTGTTTCGGGCATGCCCAACTGGGAAGAGACCCCGGGGTCGACCTACAACCCGCTGGAGGGACTATGTCTCCCGGCTAGTCTGGGAACGCCTCGGTGTTCCAGGGGAAGAGCTAGAGGAAGTGGCCCGAGTGAGGGACGTCTGGACCTCACTGCTTAGGCTGCTGCCCTTGCGATCTGACCCCGGAGCAAGTGGCAGATGATGAAGATGAATAATTTACGATTGGTTTGCAGATGTTTGGTGATAAAAAGCGAACCTTCTATCGTAAATCTGTTGTGTTTTGTTCACATTTTGTTCTCAAACCATTCTCTTTTTATTTGAACGTTATTAGCAAGAATAAACTACAAATGATGGCAAAATACACAAAATATGGTTGATGTCTCTACCTTTTCTCAAACTTTCTGTGTGGAAGTTTCCAACCCATCGCTTTTCCTTTTGAACGAAAACGACTAATTTGTGAGCAAACAACTTTTCGACCTTCTCCTGAAATGTGAGGACAGTTTGGGATTACGCTGCGTCAGAGCCTCATCTTGCAATATATGCAGAAATCTCAAGCGTGATTGAAATTTTTTTGAAATGTGTTCATGAACCACGTCACCAAACTGCAATTTCATGAATGTTGCGAGGTAAATTTGAGAACATTTTGAGAATGAAAAACGACAGCTACGAATTACCATTCACCTCCAGTGAACACTCCCTAAGCATGTATGTGTCGCCTGCTTCAGTGCATTATGTTTGGCCACAACGCACATCTAATTCCAGTACCAATGATGCTTCACAAACTTCAGACACCATGTTTTCGAAAATCCTTGTATTGCTTTTCACTGTGTTGAAGAATGGCAATTCTTCACTGATCCAGATTTATCGAGCTGATTGCTTTCACAGTCTTTTCTCACAATTTTTATTATTTATTCATTCATTTTCTGAACTGCTTAATCCTAATTAGGGTTGCGAGGAGGCTGGCGCCCATCTCAGCTGAATCTGGGTGAGGATGGGGCACACCCGAGACAGCTCGCCAGGCCATCTCAGGGCCAACGCCCACACAACCATTCACAGTCACACTCACACCTACTGTGCATGTTTTTGGACTGTGGGAGGAAACCAGAGTACCCGGAGGAAACCAACGCAAGCGTGGGGAGAACATGCATAAATAGGAAATGGTTTGGCAAATGAGACAGTTTTCGAACCACATCTATGTTTTTAAAGAAGACAACTTTACACAGACAGTATTTTATAAGTAATTAATTAATTGATTGATTGATTGATTGATTGATTGATTGATTGATTGATTGATTGATGTAGGGGTTTATTTTGTACACACAAACAACATTAAGCCTTTAGGTTATGTAGTTTACATTTTCGAAGCAAGAATGTACTTTATAGGACCAGTAATTGATATAATACTCATTCATTCATTCATTTCCCTGACTGCTTAATTCTACTTGTGTTGCCAGGCCATTGCAGGGCCACCAATCACACAAATATTCAAACTCACACGTAGGGGCAATTTGGAACAGCCAATAAGGCTAATGTAATGTAATGAAAGGAAGAGAAAATGCTTGCCTTGGTGTGTGTGTGTGTGTGTGTGTGTGTGTGTGTGTGTGTGTGTGTGTGTGTGTGTGTGTGTGTGTGTGTGTGTGATTGAGATAGGGAGTCCTCATTTGGAAATATCAGTTAGAACACACCCTGAAGTGTGATTTCCAACTCAGAAATTTGGGAGAGCCTCATCCCAACCTAAAAAATAAATCCAAGATGGCTGCTTGGTGCATCAAAAGAAAGAAAGCTGGAACAGTATACTGTTTATTAGCACTTCAATCTTATTTGTTTCTCATTATGTCAGTCATTTGTAGCTTTCTGCCCAACGTATACCTGGGTACATGCTGCCACTCTATTAATAAAGTAGTGCTAATAGTGTTTAGACTGGCTAGAGATCACTGCAATTGGTTTTCTGACTTCTGACAGGGCAGCATGGTGGCATTGTGGTTACCATGGCCACCTCACTGAAAGAGGGTCATGGGTTTGAGACCTGGCTTCGGGCGTTTTTGTGCATAATTTGCATGCTCTCCTCATGCACTCGTGGGTTTCCTCTGGGTACTCTGGTTTCCTAGACATTCCCATGCCAAGCACTTTCGACTAGTTGGCTCTTCCAAATTGCTCCGGGGTGTGGATGCATGGGTAAATAGTTGTGCGTTGACCCTGCAATAGACTGGTGAGCTCTTCAAAGCGTACCCTTTCTTTTCCCAAACTAGGCTGAAATAGGCTCCAGCCTCCCTGCAACCCAAGTAATAGGATTAATTGGTTAGGCGAACAACGCTCTACTACGACCCAGTCCACTTATTTTTGTCGTGTACCCATTTCTGACTTCTGAGGTAAATTGAATCCAATATTAGTCCCCATATGTATGCACATTTCTAAGACCTCGACGAGCCAGTTTCTGTGAAACAGTGAGCAGGGGAGCAGTGGTGGCGTCAGTGCACAGAGTTTTCCTTATGGCTTCATTGGGAGGCAGTGCTACAACATTAGTCATTATGTATGAATTTTGGATGAGATCAGGCTGGTGAGAGACCTGTTAGTGGCGTGTGATAATGAGTTACTCAGTCATTTGGCGTGTGCATGGTGTTGCTTGGTGTGCGGCAGTGCTGTAGTGGTGGAGACAGCAGAGGCTGAGTGAGTTCTTTCTCTGGTTTAGGTCTCTCATCATCTTCTCAGCATGATCCCACTCATCTGCTCCACTCTTCACTCCTCTCCTCCATCACAGCTGGCCCTTACTGCATGCTCGCCCATTCGTTGAAAGGATTAAGCACCATCACACGTCCGGTTCTCCTGGATCTTATTCTCCTGCATTCATTCCCTCCTATATTTTATTTCTTTCTTTATTTTGATATACTGTATTTAATCTGGGCTGCATGGTTGCACAGTGGTTAGCACATGCGCCTCACAGCAAGAAGGTCCTGGGTTCAATTCCTGGGATCAGGGGTTTGCATGTTCTCCCCATGTTTGCAAGGGTTTCCTTTGGGTACTCTGATTTCCTCCCACAGCCCAAAAGCATACATATTTAGCTATCTTGCCAAATTGACCCTCGGTGTGTGTGTGTGTGTGTGTGTGTGTTGCCTCCACCCAGTGTAGCTGAGATAGGCACCAGCCTCACTGCTGCCCTGGTAAGATTAAGTGGTGTGGCAAAAGTGTTTTAATTCTGGTAAGGGAAATAAGGCTGCTCTGGGGCACTTCAGCCATGAAGGTGGAGAAAAGGTAAGGTGCTGCTCCTATAACCCCCCCCCTCCGGTTCAGGAATAAAACCAGCAACCTTGCAACCTTTTGTTTACCGAGCTCAGTTCCCCAATCCTTGCACAATTTCTCCTGTTTTGAAATTAAAACGTTTTGGCTTGCCTCATTTTGTCCCATGAATTATTCCATTAGAGAAGAACTGTGACCATTGTTTTTCGCACCAGTTGTATAATTCATTGACTGCATACAGAAATCGGTATTCTTATACAGCACCAAGGGATTGTTGCAGGAAACAGCTGTATTTCCATGAAGGAGGCAAGTGTCTGATAGATGTAGACTAATAGATAGGGAAGGGGGATCAAAAAGAATACAGTACTGAATACAGAACTGAATACAGAACTTTGCTAGCCAAAATCATTATCTGCACATTAAAGAACCTGCTTTATAAATTAAAGATGGCACATGTGATTAAATACACAGACTTTACGGCATGATCAAAGTTCAGAAAAGACATGAAAGATTATGAATTAGACAAAAAGAAGACTGCAGGATGGGAGAAATGGAGCTTATTATTTCCAAGTTCAATTTCAGTCCTTACACATTACAATATGAAAGGCATCCAGCACAGAAACATACTATCATGTTATTCCTAAACGGTTCGGAGCTAATTACTCTGACAAGGCCATTTCACCAAATTCTTTGAGGATCTCTCTCTCTCTCTCTCTCTCTCTCTCTCTCTCTCCTTACTTTCCTTTCCAAACCCCAGATGAAAAGGATTTAAAGAGCAGTTGGTGGTAGGCATCTAATCCCCTTAAACATTCTTAATATATTCACAAGTGGGACTGCCTCCAAAAATAAATAAATAAATAAATAAATAAATAAAATATTAAAGAGTATTTTACAATCTGCCTTTACACACGAGACTATGAGTCCTGGTCTTAGAAGCTGGAGCTCGCAAAACTTTCACATTCTAAGTGGCATTAAGTTTGACTCAATTCTCTTATGTTCAATTACAGCCTCTTGGTTAGACAGCCATAAAGGGGCCCCGACACTTGCACGATTCTGTGGCATGCATTGGCATGACTCGAGTCGTGCCAATGCGCAAACTAGTCGCAAACTGCCATGAAGTGTGCGTAAACCCGCCATGTCCAGACGAGAATTTTGAAATGTTCAAAATTTTGGTCACGACAAAATTTCGCGACCGGGACGTGAACTATGCACAAACTGTTCGTGAAGTCATCGGAACGATGCGGGAGGATGCGTGTTAGTGCATGGAAGTTTACTCACTTCACACACAGTTTGCCCATGGCACAATTCGTTGACGACGAGTTCATGGGCAGTTCACGAACAGTTCAAGAGTAGTTCACAACTACTGCGCGACAGTGGCGCTCGTGTCGCCATCGCGCCTTTCTGAGAAGAATGTCGCTTGCCTCATACCATAGTTGCAATGTACTTTCCGGCATCTGTGTGCGTGTGGACACTGCTCGCCATTCCAGAGATCACCAGAGAAGAGAGAACTTTATATCACAGGGACAACATGTCTAAAACAAACCAGACACGAGGAAGAGGAAACTCTCTCTTGTCTCTTCCACAGCCAATCCTAAAATGACCAGGGGTTGGGGAGGCCCCCTTTTTATATGGCGTGCCCAAGTCGACACCATCCTCCGGGATTGCGCAAACTCGTCGTGCCAATGCGGGAAGCGCGTAAACTATGCGCAAATTATGCACAAACTATGCATGAATTCGACGTGCCAGTTCGTGACACTGATGGGCATGCATTCGTGAACTATTCGTGAACTCGTCGTGAACTCGTTGTGAAGTATGCGTGAACTAGTCGTGAACAGTGCGGGAGCCTCCCGGTTCATGCCCCAAAATGGCACGACTTACCACGACAAAATTGTGGCCAAAAGCCGTGCAAGTGTCAGGGAGGCTTAACTCTAACCCAACTAATCTGAGATGGATGTACAATTGGCTTAACCCTAGAATGGTTACCAGGGTGGAATTCACCTGGTGTAATTGAGGTGGTTGTGTAACTCATATGTCTGGCAGCGTGAGTATAAGTATGTTATAAGTATGTCATAAGTATGCTATTACATATTATTTAATTTAGGGTAAAATTTCCCCGGATTTAGCTTCCACGTTAGCAAATTAGAGGGTAACCATTCTAGGGTTAAGCAAGTTGCCCATCTTATATGAGTAGGGCTTTCAGACCAATTAGATTGTCGGAACATAGGGAAGGTAAAGCAGGCAAAAGTTAATTCACATTTAGCCTTTTTGCATTTAAACACTGACTTGCTCACTCACTCACTCATTTGACAACTGCTTAATCCTATCAGGAACGTTGGGGAGGCTGATGCCAACACTGGGCAAAGGTGGGGCACACCCTTAAAAGCTCGCCAGACAAACACAAACACACAAAACACATACACACAACCATTCACACTCAGGATCAATTTGTAACAGTCATTTAGCTGAATGTGCATGTCTCTGGACATTCATTCATTCATTTTCCAAACCGCTTATTCCTAGTTAGGGTCGCAGGGAAGGCTGGCGCCCATCTCAGCCAACT
>JAQNCB010000017.1:19604783-19617562 GCA_030068295.1 Euristhmus nudiceps | reverse complement strand
GATCAGGTGACATACTTGGCCATGGAATCACTCTCACCCTGTTCCTCTTCAGAAAGGCAGCAGTGGCTTTAGATGTATGTTTTGGGTCATTGTGGTGTTGAAAAATGTCACGACGACCAATGGCATGAAGTGATGGAAACATCTTGGCTGTCAGTATAGAGCAAATCAAGTTCTCCAACACCAGCAGCACTCATATAACCCCACAAACGGACACCCCCCCCCTCCCCCCACATGTTTCACTGTGGGCACCATGCACTTTTCCTTGTACTCCTCACACTTTCGACGCCACACCGTTTTGAAGCCACCAGTTCCAAAAACAGTGGTTTTGGTCTCATCACTCCAGAGAAGAGTGTACCTGTCGTCTTCATCTTTTTCAGCATGGGCCCTGGCAAACTCTAGGTGGGCTTTTTTTGTGACTGGGCTTTAGGAGAGGTTTCCTTCGGGGATGACACCCATGCATACCACTTCTATGTCTCGTGTATTGTCACGTGGCACAATCTCTCCAGTTTCAATTTTTATTTAATTAGATAACTGTTGGCCTCTAAAATGGCGATTTTCCTCAACCTTTCTCGTCACAAGACGCTCCTGCCTGGGTGTTAATGTTCTTGGACGACCTGTTACGTATCTGTACTGTGGCTGCAGTTCCATCTATCTTGAATCGTTGGATCACTTTTGTGACCGTATTCTTGCTGATAAGCAAGGCTTTTCTGATCTTCTTGTAGCAGTTTCCTCTCTTGTCGAAATTAATTTTTTTTTTCTCAGATCCAGAGCCCTTTCCTGGCCGTGAGGTGCCATTGCTGTCAGCGGGGAATGGGAAGAGGTGGTATGCTTTAGATGACAGCCTTTTGTAGCCAACTGACTAATTAATACCTTTGCAATGACTAATTAGACTCACCTGTAGTTGATTGTTTGTTCAGGTTCGCATTGGGAGCCTAAAAAGTTGCTTTACTCAGAGAACCTCAGCGGGGTGTACTCATTTCTACATCACACTAATTTTAGTCAAACTGAAAAAAAAAAAAAAAAACATTTGTCATATTTAAACTTTAAGTTCAAAAGCACAACAGACTCTGTCTTAAACTTAGTCTGTGCACATTTTGGAAATATATTTGTGTGTTCCTTGACATATTGTATGAAATGTAACTTTTGAAAGAGGGTGTAGTCATTATCGCTGTGCACTGTATGTCTGATTGGTGCATGTGGTTTTTTCACCAGTCAGCCATAATATTAAAACAACCTGGCTATTATTGTGCCAGTTCTACTTGTATTACCAAAACAGATCTAGTCCGTCAAGGCCCTGACTCCATAAGACCTCTAAGAGCATCTTGGCACCAAGGTTGGAGCCTCCATGGTTTGGACTTGTTTGTCCCACACATCCTGCAATTGTGGACTCTGGAGGAATTTTTGCTCAGATTATTCCTGCACAGTTTGTGAAGCCCGGCAGGTTGTGTGATCCTCTGAAAAAGGGTACTGTCCCTCGGGATGCCATTGCCATAAACAAGTTTCCCAGAACTTCACATTTATTCTGGGGGTTTTCCACCCACTTATCGTCCATCCTGTTGCCATCCCTTCCCCATTAAAGCAATGCCAGTCCACCTTCTTCCATTGTCCAGTTCTGATGCGCACCTGCCTATTGTATGCACTTTCAGTGGTGGATGGGGTCAAGCATGTGCACTCGGACTGCTCTGCAGCAGTCTACAATGCACTGCTGTGGTTGTTTTCTATCATAGCCAGCATCAACTCTCTCAGCATTTTGGGATCAACCCCCACCGCTAAGCCGTCACTCCTCATGCGTGTCAATGAGCAATCTGTTCCTGGTTAACCATTTGCTTTCCCTTTTACCACTTTTGGTTGATACGAACCACTTCATGCCAGGAACATCTCACTAAAGAAGGAGTTTTGAAGAAATGTTGACCCATACCTCTAGCTTTGATAATTGGGCCTTTGTTAGTTACTCAGATCCCATTTTTAGTTACTGAGAGGATGACAGTGTGTTGATCACTCCATAGACGGGGTAGGAGTCCTGATTGGAGAAGATTACCCATGTCATGAAAGACATGTACACTATTGTAAAGTTGTGAAAAAGTAATAGCACCTATTGAAGCAGCTTTTAAATCATTTTATGTTGAGGTGTAAAGTTAATTTTTGAGCGGTTTTAGGTCTAAAATTCTTTAAACGGTTTTGATCACAAAGTTGCTGGTACTTAATACTGTACAGCAGGGGTGTCAAACCGGTTCCCAAAAGGGCCGTGTGGCTGCAGGTTTTTGTTTCAACCAAGCAGCAGCACACCTGACGGCTCAAGTCTTCAGGCACTCTGGACGGAGCATACAGATTGACCAATCAACTGCCTGAAGACTCAGATCAGTGGATTAAATGCTGTTTTGTTGCTTGGTTGAAACAAAAACCTGCATTCGCACGGCTCTTTTGGGAACGAGTTTGACACCCGTGCTGTAGACACTCACTTCAGTTCTTTCTCTGTCCTTCAGTCATGCTGCAGATATAATGGAGACTGCAGGCTGGAAAGCCATGATCCAATCTCACCCCCACCTTGTGGCTGAAGCCTTTCGTGCCCTCGCGTCGGCCCAGTGCCCTCCATTCGGCCTGCCCAGGAAACGGCTTAAGCAGTCCTGACCTTCGCCGTCACACACTTCACAAAGAAGCAGCAGCCAGCCCTGATTCCCTTGTGCCCTGTCACTCCCTTCTCCTTTACTAAAGCCCAGCTGGAGGACTGCACTAGCTCACCGTGCTCTTTGCTCACAGCAGCAGAACAAAAAGAAGAAAAACCAGCTTTAAAATGGCCACCTCCGAGCGGGCTTCTCTCTGCTCAGAGATGTTGTCGTTTGATAAATGGCCTTAAAGGACATGCCCTTGCCCTCCAGGCCTGTCCAGATTGCACTAACTCTTCAATAACACCGTAGGTTTAAGGTGATGTTTAGCTCCCTTGTCTGTGAAGTGTTGTCAACAGGGGCACATTAACTGGCATCCAGAATGTTCAAGCCCTGCCTGTGATATTGACAATTTTTGGAGGACAAAAGGGAAAAAAAACAAAAAAAGTGTGAAATCCTGAAAAGTGAATCCACACACGGTCATTTCCTCAGACACTTTTTAAACATGTTGTCCGTGTCGTTTCCAGAAATGTTTACGAGTGCGATTAACATCAGTATATCCGGGCAGAAGTATTAACTGAGATTCTGCATTAGAATGAATACTTGGTGAAATGTGATGCATTCTTTCGGAGTATGTTATTCTGAGTATTACAGAACTGAACATGTTATTTTGCACCTCCTTAACTATTGGATGAAATGAAGATTTGTTTATCATATTGTTTACAAAAGAACATCTTGGGTTTTTTTTCCCCCCCCCTTTTCACACAGACTTATTTTTGATTTTAGTTGTATGGAGTTTATTTTCTATGATTAGCAGCTTTGATTACTTGCCGAAACGGCAGAGTTCCTTTGTGTTTGGAAAAAACGTATTGTGGTTTCAAAGAACTTTTGATTTATTGCTTTGAAATTAAAACACAAAAAGCACAAATAGTTTTGCTCTTTTTTTTAAGACTTGAAATACCCACAAAGTCGCACTGTTTCTAACCCAGTGCATAGATTTATTCTCAGTAACCCATTGATGCTGGCCAAGATAGCAGGCACTGGATCTGCTGCACTTTTATCCTGACCAGGCTCTCGATCCCTGAGTGGGATGCCTGTCGATCTCACATTTTGATATTGATATACAAATCCCACAAGGAGAAATTTGGCTCTACATTTAACCAATTCACAGTGAGCGCACATGCGTATATGTAGCAGTACGTAGCCGCATTGTGGTACCCAGAGAGACGTTGCGAGTTCGGAGCACTTCAGCTGTAAAGATGTCGGAAGGTGAACATTTTTCCTTCAGGTTCGGGAATCGACCCAGCAACCATTCGGTCCAAAACCTGCTTTGTTTAACAATTGGGGCACTGCTGCCACGTTTGCAGCCTGGGGCAGTTTTGTATCGTCGATCCATCGACCCACCTACCTCTGTTTCCTTCAGAATTGGAAGGAAACCAAAGAACCCTGGGAAAACCCATAAAGGAACAGAGGAGGACCGTAAGTTGTGCTCAGGAGAGCCTGCACAAACCCTCGTCTAAGCGAGATCCGATTATAAATGTGCTAAGAACTTAAAAAAAGAAAAAAGTTAGTCAGATGAGTTCGATTATAATTCCCCTTGCCAGGGTGATGAATCTCTAAGAACAGCGGTCTCTGTTGTGTTCTTTAGATGCCTAAAAATATTTTGTTTCCATCAGTAACATAAATCTCGTGGCTGGAATCCAAGGTACCGCTGGCATATGCCAACTGTAAGGAGGAACTGTATGTACACAAAAGTTGATCTACCACTTATTAAAAGCACTTTCACTGCTGACACATGGAGGGGAAAAAGCACATCGCTGGTTTATAGTGCCGTTCTGAGATCTGTGCCTAAAAATAAATGATGCTTGAAACTAGTGGCTGGTTGTGCATTTGGTACCTGGGTCTTCAGTAGGATGTACACCTTTGAATACCACCGCAATCTTGTTGCAATTATACACCAAAACACAATACAAGTTGTGGCATTGCAGAGAGAGAGAGAGAGAGGGAGAGAGAGATCATACATTTCTGTGAGTAGCTCTCAGCATTTACATAACTTTCACCAGCGTTTACCGGTGGAAGCCGCGCTGAAATCTGGTGCTAGTTAAATGTATTAAGTGTAAACCTTTCCTCCTCGACCTCTCATTACGGTGTCTGGCTTTTCTGGGAAAAGTCCGCCTTGAAAATGGATTTTTAAGAATGTGACAGCAAGTCAATTTATCCTCCTCCATCAGCCCTTGTGGGCATAAAAAATTGTACCTTAAATATATTGCATGCAGGTCACTACACACTATTGAAATAGTTTTGCCCTGACCAACCAATCAGAGGATGGAAAAATGTTATTGTAAGCACACTAGCTGGCCCTGTGAGGCGAATCTGAAATCTGATTGATAACAGAAACAGCGCCGTCGCTAATATCGTTTTAAGCCTGCACTGCTGATCGACATGGCAAAAAAATCTATCATGCACACTGGAAGCAGTGCAGCCAAGAGACACGCTCCGAAATGAAGAGAATAGCCTGCTGGGAATAAATTAATACAATTTAATGGAAGAAATACTTCAATTTAAGTTGTTAAGGTAGGTCAGTGCTGCCGAAAGTGTTTAGGCCGGCAGAGGGTTTACTGGCCCTGATGGCCCACCACTGCCTGAACCATTGTACCAGGGGAAAAGAACATGAATTTTCTTTTTTTGTGTGTGTGTTGCATGTGCAGTGTTTTCCGAAGTACAGGCGGAGGAGCCTCAGTGGTTAATACTCTGAATTACTGAGTCGAAGGTCAGGGGTTCAAACCCCAGTACCACCAATCTGCCACTGTTGGGCCCTTGATCTGGGCCCTTAATCCTCAATTACTAAGTTGTATAAAAATGCCCAGTGCTGTAAATGTAAACGAAGCTAGTAAACAGGGGCAGCCATAGCCTAATTGTTAGTGAAGCAGGTTTTAGGCACAAAAGATCACTGGTTCGATTCCTGAACCAGCTGGAAAGGTGTTGGCGGTAGAGGAGTAAGACTTTCCATTCCTCCATATTCATGGCTGAAGTGCCCTTGAGTAAAGTGCCTGACCCCTAACTATTCTCCAGCTGTCCGAATATGCGTAGCAGCCCACTGCTCCGTGTGTGTGTGTGTGTGTGTGTGTGTGTGTGTGTGTGTGTGTGTGTGTGTGTGTGTGTGTGTGTGTGTGTGTGTTCACTTTCGATGGGTTAAATGCAGAAGTTAATGTTTCTCTTACAGAAGTAATACAGTATAAAAATATATTTAAAAAAAAAAAACCCATGTGCTTTATCTCAGACTTGAGAATTACACTATTATATTCCAGCTTCTGGCTTCAGTTCATTGCTTCCTTTTCAATTTGCATTGTACTATATAATCCCTCATAACATTCAAAACAGCAGCTTTATAAGAATCAATCATGAGAGCAGTTGGTTTTCATTGTTTATGGATCACACATTTTTTAATGAGCAGAATGAATTGCACAGAATGAAGCAGGAAGAAACAGCTCTCTCCTATGGTATCACATCCGAAACTTATTTTCTTGGCAGACAACAACGACTCCACTGAACACATGTTAAAGAGGTAATAGCATAACGGATGTGAAACATGTATTTTCTTGTTTTAGTTCCCATCTGGTAAGGAATGGTGGTCTGGCTTGAATGAATGAATGAATGCAGTTACTTTACACTCTTGGTCAGTGTGAGGTGACGTGTATGTATGGATTTTCACCAAAGTACTGCTGACTAACAAATTTACAACTACTGTTACAACATTTTGGAACACTGGTCAGCTCATGCAAAACATACAACGTCATCAAAATCTGTTTGGGTGTTGACCATCCTTCGGATGACCTTGAGCCTCCACTGACGCTCGTTCACAACAAGTCCGACAACCTGGTTCTAGAACTTTTCCTCTCCGCTCATCACAAGAAGATAACAAGCAAAAGTGGGTTGTGATGACAGAAATTCAACCTCTGCAGACGTTTACGCGTGTGGCGAGCTTGGACCTTTAGCCCATAGAAGTATAAGGCATGTCACTGTGGTAGTTGTAGTCCGGACAGACTTTCTGCAGCAGCTTGTAGTCGGCGCTGAAGAAGTCAATGTAGATGCAGATGACTTTAAAGGGTTTGGAACACAGCCAGGAGACGTGGCTTTGCGTCTGTTCCTGGAAACAGTCCCTGCGTTTTTCATGGCTGCAAAACGACGTCCTCTTGCTCCGGTCAGTCTTCTCGTACTCCACTCTGCAGTTGAACGACTTGGTGTCTTTGGGGACGTCCAGAGTTTCCTGTTGGCTGATCTCAAAGTCGACAACCTTCGAAGGCGGCACCAGGCTCACCGATACATTGCCGTGACCTGTAGAGTTGTGCCGGAAGTAGACGCTGAACGTGCCGTTACCGTGGTCAACGATCTTGCCCGTGATGAGTAGGTTAAGTTTGATCGTCTTGATGTGGGAATGGAAGTCACCCCAACCGAACATTTTCTTAAATTTACCCGTCTTGACAATGGGGCGCCGCTTGGCTCTAGCCAGACTCTGTTCGTTCCCTTCTGTGTGATTAAACAGCCAGGCCCAGAGGTCTTGAACTGCAAGTTGCTTGGGGGCTTCGCTGCTTAAAGACAGGTGTGAGAAAAGCCATAGGGGTTTTCGGAGATCCGAGTGTGAACCATGCTGAGAAATGCTCTTATCGTTTTCCCCCCATCCCAGTGGTCCTACTGCTGAGCTGGGTTCTGCATCACGTACAACCTTTAGACACAAAACACCGGGGGAAAAATGTAGTTAGTTCATGGTCTCATTTTGCTCCAAAAAAAAAAAAAAACCTAGTATCAAGGACTTCATAAATAAAGACAAAACCGACCATTGTAACAATTAACAGTATCCACACACACCCAAACCTTTACACTGCAAACACTGTGTGTGAGTCCCCACAAAGATAGGAATACCAGAATTTGGATCTTGTGGGGACATTTGTTTGGTCCCCATAGGGAAAACTCATGTTTTTCTAAATGAAATATTTACTATAAAAATTTAAATTTCTGGTTAGATTTAGATTTAAGAAAGATAAGGTAAAATCTGTTTGGCTTTTTCCACCCAAGCCTACTGGCTCCTCAGGCTGGAGCTCGTCCTAGTTTTTGTAACATGAAGCAACTAGGAGTTCAACTCCTCCTGGATGGGACGCGAGTCCGTCACATGTCACCCTCCCAGAATTTAAACTGGAACCCATTTATACTGCTGGGTGGACAGAGACACACTTGTGGTTAAGACCTTGCTCCAGGGGACTTAGAACGGAGGGGTCTAATGTCTAACAGGGATTTGAACACACGACCACTTGCTCATGAGCCCAGCACCATGACTAATACACCACCGACCCCAAATTAATGCTACACTAGATTTCGATGTAGAAGAGCGTTAATTTGCTGCATAAATAATTACGCCTGTGAAAAGTTCGCAGAACAGTAAGACGAACCGCAATGCTCTCAGGAGGCACACTGCAGCTGAATTAGAGAATGAAGAAAGTACATCAGAAATAGAATCATTTCCTCAGGAAGCTTGGTCAGAATTCTTTTGGACACAGACACAGATGAGATTAAAAAAAAAAAAACAACGAGATCCATATGAATCCTGGCAGCCACCATATAGCATTGAAGTCAAACTTTAATAATGATCCCTTTTCTCAGATATATAAAAAGAGTGCTAGGATTTGGAAAACATTACCGCTGATGCATTTGCCAAAGATTCTCTTTGAAAGCTTTTTCTCGCCTGGTTGGTTACTGGTTGTATTTTTACTGAGGTATACTAACTCGTTGTTGCAGAGAATATTTATTCTCAGCTTTGGTATATGATTATGAGTTTGAATTTTATCAGCAGATATCCAAAAGACTAAAACCACCCCCTTGAACAACATGCAAATGGGACTAAAATACCCAGGTGCACATGTAGACCATATTGGGAACTTTACGCAAAATATCTATTCAGTAGTTTCGTGGAGTAGCTGCCACAAGGGCAATCAACATGGCTGCCGGGCAGCCATATTGAATATACAAATGGGGGGGAAAAATGCTAAGGTGCACAAGTAGACCTTAAGGGGGAGCCATGCGTGAAATACGAATCTATTCTAAAAGCAGGAAAAATGTGTGGTGGTGGGGTAATGAGCTCCACCTTCAGTGCTTAAGTGCCCTTGAGCAAGGCACCTACCTCCCAACTGCTCTCCAGGCATCCCCAATGTGTATGGCAGCCCACAGCTCCAAAAGTGTGTGTGTGTGTGCTCACTTTGGATGGGTTAAATACAGAGGAAATAATTTCCCTTGCAGGATTAATATTTTATCAAATATATCATTAACATATATTTTATCATTATTTATTTTTATCAAAATGTAAAACATCTGAATAATGGAGTCAGAGAAATGGCCCCGATAAGAATTTTCAAGAGGGTGGCCATTTTGAATTTTTTTATTTAATAAAATACATGCAGGTGCACGACTAGACATCAAGCTAACACTCCATGCAGGATTACAAACAGAAACCTACAGTAGTTTGTCAGAAATGGTGAACGAAGAACATCGTCGTGGTGATTATTTTAAAGATGGCGGCATGGCAGGCATTTTGAATTTACAAATTCAGAAAAAAATTACTAGGTGCAGAACTATTTTATTCACAACAGAACATTTTAAGGAGCAAAACTAAAGTTCATTTCAAATTTGACACTTGCTAGACCATTGCACTACAGCACACACACACACACACACACACACACACTCATTCACACTCACACTTTGAGGCAATCTGGAATAGTCTGTTAGCCTACTGTGCATGTTTTTGGACTGTGGGAGGAAACTGGATTACCTGGAAGAAACCCACACAAGTACAGGGAGAACAAGCAAACCCTACACAGAAATATCCTGAGCCTGGGAATCAAACCCAGGACCTTCTAGCCAGTCACCAACATACACAAACAAAAATGACTTTTATGCTGCCAAAATATTGTCTCTTGAAAGTCTGTTCTTTGCACAGAGAAATTTTTTTAATTTGTTGAGAATGCTTCGCCTGGAGATAATTTTCAGGACACAACAATGAGACAAAACTACAGAGAGCGAACAGTCCATCCATTCATTCATTTTCCGAACGAGCCTATCTCAGCTTACTATGAATGAAGGCATGGTACACCCTAAACAGCTTGATAGTCCTTTGCAGAACACAGAGACACAACCATTCACCCTCACATTTCAAACAACCAATTAGCCTAATGTATACGTGTTGGAGTGTGGGAGGAAACCAGCATACCAGCTGAATCCTCCGCAAACACAGCAAGAACATGCAAAGCACCCATTAACAGCCTTGTCAACCCCATTACTTCAACCCAGGACCTTCTTGCTAACCACTACACAACAGTGCTGGCCCAAATGAAATCGAGTGTAGCATAAAAAGACCACTCTCTACAATTAACAGTGGTGAAGTGGTTAGCACGTCCACCTTACAGCAAGAAGGCGCGGGTTCAATCCCCAGGGATGGGGCATTTCTGTGTGAAGTTTGCATGTTCTCCCTGTGCTTGCATGGGTTTCTTCTGGGTACACTGGTTACTTCCTACAGTCCAAAACCAGGCACAGAAGGCTAACAGGCTGTTCCAGACTGCCTCAAGGTGTGAATGTGACTGAGTGTGTGTGTGTGCTTCCTAAGTTCTCCCACAACACACCACTGATAAACTTTCTCCATTGGCTTCCTGTAGCTGTTCGCATTAGATTCAAAAGATTAGTGCTTGCCAACAAAGCCAAAAACGGACCGGCTCCCTGCTATCTTAAAGCTCTTCACACCAAGCACTGCACCACATTCTTTTAGATCCTCTAGAACAGCGGTCCCCAACCTTTTTTACGCCACGGACCGGTTTCATGTAAAACAATACTTTCACGGACCGGTACAGAAACAACTCGAAAAAAAAAAAAACACCTAGAAAAAAAATACAACGTACCATCCCACTGAATTAGTGGGTATCTCTCCAAAGACGTTTATTTTTTTACTCACCAGGGCGGGGTGAAAGCATGCATATGCTCCTCCGTGACATGCAACGCTAGCCACTTTTTGAACTGTGGCGCCATGCGTACTTGGGGGCATTCTAACACTCTCGGAAGGAAAGTGCTATCCGCCCCCTCGTACGAATGAGCTCACAGACACCCATGATTGGCTGGCGATCGCTGTGAGTGACAGGGAAGTGAGCATATGCCGTTCCTCTCTCCCGTGAGAGCTCGGCCAATTAGCTTCCATGGACTCCCAGCCACGAAAGCGTTTTTTCAAAATAATTTTTTTATTCCCCTGTTGTGCAGCCCGGTACCAAATGACCTGTGGACCAGTACCGGTCCGTGTCCCGGTGGTTGGGGACCAGTGCTCTAGAGCATGGGTGGGCAACCCGCGGCTCCGGAGCCGCATGCGGCTCTTTCATCGTTATACCGTTGCTCTGAGTGGCTTGGGAAAATAAATTACTCAGAGATGCCTACCAGTACAGATTCTTTGTATTTTGTACAGAAAGTTGATGTAAATACGGTGTTACGTTACAGGGTGCTATTTTGTACGGAAAAATAAAAGCACGTGCTCTCTCATGTGCTCTCTGTCTGTCTCACGCTCACACTCTTGCTGTCTGTCATGTGAGTCATATGATGATGTTCCCATCCTACCTCTCGATTTTAAGTATGATGTAAAATATAAATGTCAATAATATTGCTTACAAATACATTTGTTGCTAATTTATGTGTGTGGAAGAAGTGTTACTGAAAAGTTTTCAAAAATACTGAAAAAAGTCGTGAATACTGAAAATCTATATCTGAGGTAGGCATCTCTGAATTAATAAAAAAAAAAAAGTATTTACTTGAAGTGTATTTTATTTGTGTTAGTTCTTTTTATTATTTTAGTTCTAAATTGGAAGATTATTGTGATCTTGAAATATTAAAATATTAATAAAATTAATTTATTTTATTGTTTTTCATCACTCAAAATAAACGTCATACTCGCGGAAGCCGGTATATCCGCCAAAACGCCATCCATTTGGCGCAAGTTTTAACTCCAGCAAGGCCAAGTATGGGGAAATGTAAGAAAAGAAAAATATATGAAGAAAATAGAACATTGAATGATGCCTAGGCAGAGTCATCTACATTTACCTCTAATGAGAGCAACCTACAAGTATGCTTAATTTGTGGAGAAAAACCGGCTAACAATAAACGGTCAAATGTCACAAGACATTTCAACAATACACACAGAGCCTTTGCTGAAAAATATCCAGAGAGAGAAGAAAGAAAAAAAGCTGTTTCGGAACTGATGCTGAAGGCTGACCTGACGAAAAATCAGTTCAAGAAGTGGGTGAAGTCTGCAAATTCAACTACAGATGCAAGTTTTGTGGCCGCTCAGGTAAGAAAAAACTATATATACAGTGCCGGTGTGGGGGCAGGTTTTCACTTTAACCAAACAGTAGCCACACCTTCCACCTGTTTCAATCACTGATCTCCACTAAAAAAAGACGAGATTGCGCATTAGTGTTTCAGTTTTGAAGGCGGGTGGCGGCCATCTTGGTGAGTCCTCATGATGTTTAAGATGCTTTAAGATCCAAAATGTAGCAGTTGAAAGCCATCACATCTTGAAAACCCTCAAAAATGTTACTGTTTACATGCAGAACACCTTAAATTCATATAACTTTCCCAATAATTTCACTTCTTTTTGAAATTAATTTAAAAAAAAATCTCTGCTGAAATTTCTTCACTAAAAATATAGATCCTGGGTGTAATTTTTTCTATTTTCATATCTTTTCATGCTATTTGAGTGTAAATTTCAACAGTCTATGACTCTCAACTCTCACCAAGATGGCTGCCTCCAATGCTAATGGACAATCGAGTCTTTTCTTTTCTTTTCTTTTTTATATCAGTGATTGAAGCAGCTGGAAGGTGTGGCTAATGCTTGGTTGAAGTAAAAACCTGCACCCACACTGGCCCTTTACGGATACGATTGGACACCCCTGAGATAGTCTATCTTCAAATGGGTAATCAAAGCACTAATAAGTGTACGACTGGGGTGAACCTCGATGCATGAAAGGGAATTTGTTGTCATTCATTCATTTTCCAAACAGCTTATTCCTAATTAGGGTCGTGGCGCCCATCTCAGCCGACTCTGGGCGAGGGCAGAGTACACCCTGGACAGCTCGCCAGGCCATCGCAGGGCAGAAA
>JAQNCB010000017.1:18673403-18683582 GCA_030068295.1 Euristhmus nudiceps | reverse complement strand
AATGAGTGTTAAATGAAAACAAATAAAATTGAGCACCAGAATTTAAGTCAACCGGGGAGTCCTGCCAATTTCATGTTGCTGTAAAAAATGCATAAATTATAAAAGATATTTACTTTGCTGAGATACTTAACATTGGGCATGAAACTAAATAAATTTCCCAAAAAATGCGACTTATAGTCCAGTGCGACTTGTATATGATTGTTTTCCTCTTTACCATACATTTTTGGCTGATGCGACTTGTAGTCCGGTGCGACTAATAGTCCGGAAAATACGGTAATCTTGCAAATTCAATTAAACATGATGTGCAGAGAGAAAGTGGTTGGAATGGAGGAAGTAAGGTGTTACAATCTGTTTCTTAAGGTGAGTGAAAATATTTGATCTATTGTAGCAAAATGTAAAAACAAGATATCAGTTGACAGTGACTGAAGTGACATGATTATAGTGAAAAAGACTATTTACTGGATAACAAAGCCCATAAGTTACATTTTTAGTCTTTCTTTTTGTGAAGGAGTTTTCCCAGAGAGAATGTCACTGGAAAAGTTCATTCCACCTTTTAAAGCAGGGGACAAATATAATCTTATTAATTACAGACTGGTATCTTTGCTTTCACAAATCTCTAAAGTGCTCTGAAGATTGTTTGTGTAGTAAAAAAAAAAAAAAAAAGCCTTTTTTTTTTTTTTTTTTTTTTTTTTTTTTTTTTTTTTTTTTTTAATAGAAAAAAAAATAATTTGTTGAATGAGGGCCAGTATGGCTTTGGGGAAAATCGTTCTACAGTTTTAGCACTAATAAATATAATAGACGAAATTACAACTGTAATAGACAATATGAAATATGCAGTAGGAGTGTTTATTGTTTTAAAGGAAGCATTTGATACATTAGATCATAGTATTTTAATTTCTAAATTGCATGCATATGGTTTGAGAGGAGTTGAAACTGGATCAGAAGTTGTTTAGATAATAGGCTATAATATGTAAAAGTTGCAGGTAATACATCAAAATGTTTGAAGATGGACTGAGGAGTCCCACGAGGTTCAGTCTTGGGACCAAAACTTTTTACTCTGTGCATCAATGATATTTCAAAAATATTTCAGTTTGTTTTATTTGCAGATGATTTTTTTAGTTCATGAGATGATTTCAAAGCTTTAGCAGAAAGAATTGAAATGGTTAAACTCGAACGATGGTTTGCTGTAAATAATTTATCATTGAATTTAAGTAAAATAAGTTAATGATTTCTGCAAATCAAAAAAAGGATGGAAAGGTTTCCTTGTCTATTGATGGAGATTTGATAGAAAAGGTGTCATTTGTTTTTTTTGGTAATGAAAAATTGACTTGGAAATCACATACTGCATACATGAAAAGAAAGATGTCAAAAATAGTCATCCCTTGCTACTTCGCGCTTCAGTTTCTGCGGCTTTAGTGCATCGCAGATGTTTCAAAAATATTCATCGAAAAATAAGGAAATTAATGAAAAATGTTCAATTTCCTTACTTTTTATTTTTCAATAAATATTTTTCAGTTGATTTTAAATAAAGTGAAAGAAATGTGTTTTTAGAACTTTTAATGTAATTTTACTTGGGCTCTACTCATTTTGCTGCTTGATTTCTGCCTTTTCTTCTTCTGTTGCACGAATGCTAGGAAATTCGACCAATCAGCTTGCAAGATTTCAGAGCAGAGTCAATTTGAGTCCCAAACTGGATTCGGTAGTGACCCTGCGGCCTTTCCCTTAACCTTTTTTCTATTTAATAGTGAAAAAGTTAAGGGAAGGATGCAAGGTCACTACCGGCTCCGAGGAGGAGGGCAAAGAAAATAATAAAAACGGCAGAAAATAAATGGCAGGAAACATTTTATGAAACAACTTATTTACACTTAAAACACATCGGATTCTTTTTTTTTTTTTCCCCTTTTTTTGGTGGTTGACAAACCGACTTAAGGTTTATTACCACCACCGACACTGGAGTGTGGAACTTTACTCAATTCCCCTTGATAGATAGATAGGAGAGCAGGATCATTGTACTGAGCATGACGGGAAAGATTGTGACCAATAGGGCAGCTGGGGCGCGTTGATGGCGCGAATTTTAAAATTTTCTGCAATTGGTTGTTTTGTTTCTTTCATACGCTGAATAATTTTTCGTAATATGAAGCGAAAAAAATCTTTGCATATCATTTTGTAAAATGAAATTTTCGTGTACTGAAGCTTTCATATCTCTAAGTTCCACTGTATTTTATTTATTTTTGGTCTAACCATATGGTATGGAGCATGTTTCACTTGTACCACAGTGATTTACCAATGATTACAATGTCTTTATGAACATACCTGTCCGTGAGATTATAAACATCAATTAAGTGCACTTTGCAAACATTCTGTCCATTCAAAATATGATTAGTAAGAGATGTAAATATAAACATGATTATGAATTGGAAAACTATGTTAAAAATGACACAGAGTTGTTGATGCTGGATGGTGTTTGTGTTTCATTCATTCTTTTTTGGCCTTTATCTCGTGCTAAGTTTTGGGTTTCCACTGAACTGAAAGTGATAACTTTAAAAGGACTTTTGGTGGAAAGCCGACAGAAGGGTAGATTTAGCAAAAGATGAAGCTGACATAATTCTGAGCAGATGGCCACATGGTTTTGCCGACAGTCTATAACAAGAGCACTCGGAAAGCGCAAACCTCCACCAAGCCCAGATGTCACCATATGAACCAAAATCTTCATTGGGGAACGAGTACACTGGGCAAATTTCATTTTTTAAATTACTATATGACGTGAAAACTTTGTTTTATTTAAATAAATAAATAAATAAAATGGACACAAACACAAAAACATCATGATTGTTTTTGATGTTGTTTTTTTTCCCCCTTCAATAGATGCAGTTCATGCTGCTGTTTAGCCGCCAGGGCAAGCTGCGCTTGCAGAAGTGGTACGTTCCGCTGTCTGACTCGCAGAAGAAGAAGATCTCGCGTGAGGTCATCCAGATGGTGCTGGCCCGCAAACCCAAAATGTGCAGCTTTCTGGAGTGGAGAGACTTAAAAATTGTCTACAAGAGGTATCTAGACATGCAGGATCTGGGTTTGGTGAAAAATGTTTCTCTTTATGCCTCAAGCCCAAACCAGTCCGTAAATTCAGTGGATGATCGCTGCATTCGTTATATTGTTCCCGTTGCAAAATAATTTAAAACACATCGTACTGGCTACAGTCCAGTCAGTGTCAGGACTTGGTGTTGGTAAAGCCACAGAACTATGACGAAGGAAAAACAGAACAAAGCGCTAAACTTTTTACTTTGTTTTCTTTCCAGATACGCCAGTCTGTATTTCTGCTGTGCTGTTGAAGACCAAGAGAATGAACTGATAACTCTCGAGATCATCCACAGATATGTTGAGCTGCTGGACAAGTATTTTGGCAGTGTAAGTCCTATTTACAGTCCTTAACCTTCTATTTTGTATTTTGTTCATGTGTCTCTACATACTTGCATTCTCACAGGTATGCGAGTTGGACATCATCTTTAACTTTGAAAAGGCATACTACATCTTAGACGAGTTTATACTGGGTGGGGAAGCTCAAGAGACATCTAAAAAGATTGTACTGAAGGCCATTGAACAGGCAGATATGCTGCAAGAGGTAAGGAAACACTCCATACTCACTTGGGGAGGGTAGTGTTATCATTACTACACTTGAAAAAAAAAAAAACCTTTTTACTTTGTTTCATTAATGTTTCTGCATAGTGTATACCATATTTTCCGGAATACAAGTCGCACTTTTTTTTTTTCATAGTTTGGCCAGGGGGGCGACTTGTACTGCAGAGCGACTTTTATGTGAAATTATCAATACATTTACTATATAATTTTGTTATTTTAACACTGGCAACCACATTTCACATGTTTATTATTTTCGCACACACCAACATTTTCGTTATGCCTCGTCTCGTCACGTCATTTTTTTTTTTAGTGCGTCATCGTCACGTTGTCGTCATACAAAAAAGGTGCGTTAACAAAATCATTTAAACACTGCCCCCAAAATGCGACCTATACTCCAGTGCGACTTGTATATGTTTTTTTTTCTTCTTTATTATGCATTTTTTGACTGATTCGACTTGTACTCCGGAGCGACGTATAGTCCAGAAAATACGGTAGTTAAACTCTGAATATGGTTCAAAATATGCAGGTATGAAAAAGGGTTTATGGGCATTTTCACAGTTTCTTAGAGCAACCAGTCCCAAAGGGATCAAAAATAAAGATTTTTAATTTGCTTCTTCTTTTTTTTTTTTTCGTAAGTACTAATTTTCGTAACTATTTAAGATTATAAATACTTTTTGAATTATGGCTATATTTTCTTGGAAGTTGTGGCCTTCGAAAGTATGCACGTCCAAAAGAATAAAATGTCTTTAAAAAATATCAGTCAATAGTAGTAAGATTTCAGAAGTTAAAATCAGTTCCATTCTACATGTATATTATATAAAATGTGTAGCAAATGGATATTGTTGGTGAGTTTTGATTGGTAGCAAAATATTTTGTTTTAATTTACTGATGGCATAAACCTAGATTTCGGAGTGGACACTTTTGGACGGATACGTATTCACATGCTCGTGTAATCAATATTTCAGAATCTGGTTTAGATACGTTTCAGATACGAAAAAGATGCATTTCTTATCACAAGAGACAGAAAAGTCGGAGTGGACATTTTTGACGGACACCTTCTCGCCTGTATTCAGCTCTGCCTTGTGCAGAACAAATCGGAGAGATTGCCATCAATGCATGATTTCGTTAAACAACAAACTTGTGTAATTTTGGATGGAAAAATTTGCATGACAAACATCCTCCTTTTGAAAATTCTTTCAGTTAAAATATTGAGACTTTTTGAAGTGGGGAAACTCATTAGTCCAAAATTTAATTTCTGGTTAGATTTTCAAGACAAGCTGATAGATTTTGTTTATTTATTTGAAGATACTCCATACTACTGTCTATTTATTCATATATAAAAATTTACATAATATGTACAGATTGTGGAACAGTAACCCTCCATTAATGTATCCACAGTGCTCTAGAAGACTGTGAAAAGGCCCTTGTGTTTTTGTATAGGGTCCATACTATAACTCAAACTTAAAAACATGCTTTTCTTGTAGCGTTCACCTCACCTGCCTTTGTTATACTTAAAATATGTGACATGCTCTAACATGTTATGAATTAAGTCAATAATTTGGCATTCTGAGAATTGAATCTGCTTTAAAATGAGGCATAATACAGGATTATTGCATGAAAATTTACTGAGGTTGACCGCTTTGTATGTCACCGATCAGGAAATACTTTTGAGAAAATAGTCATTACAGTTACAGAACCAGTTTCTGAATGTCTGCATTCAGCATCCATACACTTGCATGAATCTAGCTCTCGACCAATCAGCACAATCCTCCTAGCGTCTTAATAGCAATAGATGAGTTCTATTTACAAAGAGTCATGTCTGTTATTGGTAGTGAATAAGGAAATAGAAAATCAGCAAAGTGGATATTCCCATTGTTTTACAAAAACTTGGACATGGATCTCTTTCTTAAACAAGCATTTTAGCATGGATAGATTGTTTGATGGATGTATTTTTGGTGATATCACATTTTTGGTCCTGGTAAGCCATTTTTAACTTTGGCTCTTCCTCGAAACACTACCTTACGACTTAATCCAAATTATGCTGAAGCTGGTCACAAATGTAAAAAGTAAACTATAAAAATCATGATTCAGTTTACTTTTCTGTTTCTGTGTAGTAGATACTAAAACAGTTATTTGCCTCAGGCTCAGTGAATATCACTGAATTTCAACGTTCCATCTCGGAGACTATTTATCGACATCCACGGTTGGCTTTGGCGAATAAATTTTGATTATAAAATGGCATAGTTTGGTATTGTAAGTGTTAGACAGCATCATTTATGTGTAATTTTATGAGCAAACTGAATGTGGATTTTGTTTGTGTTAAGAAATGTAAAACTTTTGTGTGTGTTTTTTTTTTTTTTTTTTTTTTTTTTTTTTAATTCAGGAAGCAGAAGCACCACGCAGTGTACTGGAAGAGATTGGGCTCACATAAAACTATAGAAGTCTACTAAATAAGAAGTACCATGTTCTCATTATCTGCCTCTTCAGTATATACGTGTGGCGATCTTGTAGTGTAGTCGCACAGAAACCCCAGTATCTGGATTTAGTGAAATATGCAACTTGTGGGGTTTTTTCTGTTTTGTTTTTTCTTCCAGTATTTTATGATTATTCATTTTTTTCATTTGAGTTCAGTTCAAAATCACGACATACACACACATACTTATTCAACCAGAAAGCAATCTGTGCATCCAGAACATCAAATCTAGTATTTATGGTATGAATACTATTTTCATTACCTCACTTTGTGTCCTTCACTACCTTAAGATACACGTCCACATTTGGGTCTCTACGATTTCAGCCTCAATTTTATTGGGTGTGAACCAGGTGTTTCTGCGACGATCACCTTAATATCAAACAATATGAAGTGAAAAAATAGATTATTAGTATGATGTGAAATACATTACTCATGTCAGTATTGTTAAACTTTCTACCGATAAAACTGTAAACCATCTACCACCTTCTGGACTATCAGGATTATGCATAAGCACATACTTGGTGTTGTCAAGGTGTTTCATGAATAGTTCCTCACGTACTGCAAGTCTGTATCCTGGCTGCCTCGTTAAAACATTTGCTCAACATAACAGATGTTGCCTATTGTAGCCTGTGTCTTCACTGTTAAACATGGCACCATTCCAGAGATTGTCCAACAAACTGTAAAAAAGAAAAAAAAAAAAAAAAGACACAGAAAATGATGGCGATATTCTTCCTGAACTATATGATTATTGTTTGTTTGATATGTTGTTTATTTGCCAGTGAACAGGGACTTCATAACACACCTCCCAGGTTTCTGTTTATTTTCAATACCAAAGAATTTTTCCTGTCCTGTTTGTATTAATCATTTCTAGATGACACTGTGGTTCACTGCCTAGCCTATTTCTTTGCAGGGGAAAGGAAGATCCTTTAAATAAAAAGCAACGCTGTGTCAACCGTAACTTTTTTTGGCCTCTTTTTTTTTTTTTTTATCCCCCCCCATGTAAGGTTAATTTTTGTTTTCCAGCCTCTGTTAAACAATGATAAAATGCTGTTGTATTTGACTTCAGCATGCAATAACATGGACATGTTTTATAGGCATTATTCTCATCTTCAGCTGTAGCCTAAAGGGGAGGGGGTACAAGTCACACAAGCCAGTGTCTTCCTTGTGCCGGTCCCAAGCCCAGATAAATGCAGAGGGTTGCGTCAGGAAGGGCATCCGGCATAAAAACTGTGCCAAAGTAAATTTGTGAATCAATTGTATGATTTCCATACATGATCGGTCGAGGCCCGGGTTAACAACGACTGCTGTCAGTGCCGATAATCTACAGGGCACTGGTGGAAATTGCACTACTGTGAGTCGAAGGAGAAGAGGAAGATGCGCCCGCAGGCAGAGAGAAAGAGGTAAGGAAAGAGTCTGGGCCTGAGAGTAGGGACTTTGAATGTTGGGACTATGACAGGAAAAGCTAGAGAGTTGGTTGACCTGATGCAAAGGAGGAAGTTGGATATACTGTGTGTTCAGGAGACCAGGTGGAAAGGTAGCAAGGCTAGAAGCCTAGGAGCAGGGCTCAAGCCGTTTTATCATGGTGCAGATAGGAAGAGAAATGGAGTGGGAGTTATCATGAAGGAGGAGCTTGTTAGAAATGTTCTGAAGGTGAAAAGAATGTCAGATGGAGTGATGAGTATGAAGTTAGAAATTGAAGGCGTGATCTTCAGTGTTAGTGGTTATGCCGTACAGGTAGGATGTGACTTAGAAGAGAAGGAGAAATTCTGGAGTGAGCTGGATGAAGTGATAGAGTATCCCCTGAAGTGAGAGGTTAGTGGTTTGCTGACTCTAGTGGACATGTTGGTGCAGGTAACAGAGGTGACGAAGAAGTGATGGGCAGGATTGGTATCCAGGGTAGGAATGCAGAAGGACAGATGGTGGTAGACTTTGCAAAAAGATTGGAAATGGATGTTGTGAATACTTCCAGAAGAGGCAGGAACATAGGGTAACTTACAAAAGCGGAGGTTGGTGCACATGGGTGGACTACATCTTGTGTAGATGATGAAATCTGAAGGAGATCAGTGATTGCAAAGTAGTAGTAAGTGAGAGTGTAGCCAGACGGCGTAGAATGGTGGTGTGCAGCATGGCTTTGGTGGTGAGAACGAAGTGGTGGAAGCTGAAAAAGGAAGAGAGTTGTGTGGTTTTCTGGGAGGACTTGAGACGGGCTCTAGGTGGTCAAGAGGTGCTTCCAGATGACTGGACAAGTACGGCTAATGTGATCAGGGAGACGGGTAGGATAGTACTTGGTGTGTCTTCTGGAAGGAAAGCAGATAATGAGAGTTGATGGTGGAATGAGGAAGTGCAGGAGTGTATACAAAGAAAGAGGTTAGCGAAGAAGTGGGACACAGAGGATGGAAGAGGGTAAACAGGAGTACAGGGAAATAACGTAAGGTGAAAGTAGAGGTGGCAAAGGGCATACGATGACTCGTGCTCGGTTGGACAACAAGGAAGGAGAGAATGATTTATACAGGCTAGGAAGACAGAGATAGATGGGAAGGATGTGTAGCAGGTTAGGGTGATCAAGGACAGAGATAGGAATGGATTGACATGCTGGAAGTATGAAAGGAAGATGGAAAGAGTACTTTGAAGAGTTGATGAATGACGAAAACGGGAGAGAGCAAAAAGTAGAGGGGGTGACCCATTATAGACCAGGCGTTAGTAAGGATGAAGAGTGGAAAGGCAATTGGTCCTGATGTAGCTGATGAGGTATGGACGTGCCTAGGAAAGGTGTCTGTCGAGTTTTTGACCAGGTTATTCAACATGATCCTAGAGTTAGAGGATGCCTGAGGAATGGAGGAGAGGTGTGCTGGTACTGATCTTTAAGAACAAGGGAGATGTGGCAACTACGGAGGAATAAAATTGATGAGCCATACAATGAAGTTATGTGAAAGAGTAGTGGAAGCTAGACTAAGGGCAGAAGTGAGCATTTTGAGCAGCAGTATGGTTTCATGCCAAGAAAGAGTACTACAGTACTGCAGTATTTGCTTTGAGATTGCTAATTGAGAAATACAGAGAATGTCAGAGGGCGCTACATTGTGTCTTTGTTGATCTGTAGAAAGTATATGACGGGGTACCGAGAGAGGAACTGGCATTGTATGAGGAAGTCTGGAGTGGCAGAGAAATATGTTAGCATGGTACAGGACATGTATGGAAACTGTAAGACAGTGGTGAGGTGTACTGTAGGTATGATAGATCGGCTCTGAGCCCTTTCTTGTTCACGACAGTGATGGAAAAGCTAGCTTCAACCAGTTTCACCCTTGAAGTTTTGTTTTGCTTTTCACACCATTTTGTGTAAATTTCAGAGATTGTAGTCTGTGATCCCTTGAAGGTTAATAATCATAGCTCCCAGTGGTCTTGAAGGTTAATAAGAAGCATGATTATGTTTAAAAATGTAAGTATTTTGCAGCCTTTTAACTAGAAAATAATTTCCTGACAAATGCTCGGTAATACAAACCTTAATTTTTCAAATATATAATATTGTCTTTTTATTTGTGAATCTCCCTTGTAATACATTTTCAATGAAAACTGTTGAAGATGAATTTGACATTATTTGTTGGCTGACTTGTTCACTGCATTTAATTTAAGTAAGAAATCCCAATAGGCAAATACCTGTATGAACTCTGTTCTCATTAAAACAGCATTGATTTAGATTGGTTCTGATACTGGGCACTTTACTGTCTGGACCACTGGGACCCTCTGAAGCATGGTTTCTGAAATGTGACTTTAAATATATCAGAAGTCATTAATTGCTCAACTGTTTCTGGATCAGCTGTGCACCACTGCTTTATTAATCCATGACCAAGAGAACTAGCAATAGGCACCTGGTTTATTCCGGATGGAGTGTTTCCATCTGTTCTCCGTCAACATGAATGCAAGAATTGCTTACAACAAAAAACATATTGCAGGAGTGCTCACACTTTTTCAGCATGCGAGCTACTTAAAATGACCAAGTCCCAAAGATCTACCCACTACAAAAATGCAAAACATATTTATTTTCAAATATATTGAGGATTCTTTATATGCACAATGTA
>JAQNCB010000017.1:18328772-18343753 GCA_030068295.1 Euristhmus nudiceps | reverse complement strand
AAACATTCAAAAACAACGCATAAGATGTAAATAAAATATAAATAATATAAAATACATACGTGTAATTGTACATCGATCTAAATAAAGTGTAAAGTGTAACATGTACCTTTTCTGTCTCGAATGCTGTTATTTCAGAGACAAGTGCCAAACCGGAGTCGGTAGTGACATTGCTGCCTTTCCTTTAAATTTACTTTATGTAATAGTGAAAGAGTTAAGTGAAAGGCCGCAAGGTCACTACTGACTCCAGTTTGGGACGCTGCCTCTGAAATCTCGCAAGCTGGTTGGTCAAGGCGAATTTCCCACCATTAGAAGAGGCTGGGATGAGAATCAGCACTCAAAGTTGGAGTCCAAGTCAAGCCACGAACTGAATCCAAGTCAGTAGCGACCCCTCATGGCAATTTCCTGAACTTTTTTTTTTTTTTTTTTTTTTTTTTTTTTTTTTTTTTGGATGATTATTTTTTAAAAATCCGTGATGCACTGAAGCCACAGAACCTGAAGTGCGATATAGCGAGGGATGACTGCGTGTGTGTGTGTGTGTGTGTGTGTGTGTGTGTGTGAATGTGTATATATATATGCAGGATTCTTTAAAAGTCTAAGATGATGTGTTTTACAGTTGTGACAGGTTTAAAAACCCCAGTGTTTGTAATGTTCACAAAATCTGAAGGCTCATGTAATGTATAGTGGTGGGTTTTGGTAGTAATGTCTGTGCATGTGTTTGTTTGTAGGTGTCTCCTGTGAAGATCTGCGATTTTGACTTGGGAAGTGGTGTGAAGTTGAACAGTGCCTGTACACCCATATCTACACCTGAACTCACCACACCAGTAAAAGCATATCCTTTGTTTTTATGAGGATGATGTAAGTCATTTAAAGTGTCTATTTCTCAAACAAGTTTTCCTTCTTCATTAGTGTGGCTCAGCTGAGTACATGGCTCCGGAGGTGGTGGAGGTATTTACAGATGAAGCATCATTTTACGATAAGCGATGTGATCTTTGGAGCCTGGGGGTGATCCTGTACATTCTACTTTCTGGGAGTCCACCTTTTACTGGCCACTGCGGAGCAAACTGTGGCTGGGAACAAGGGGAAACCTGCCGAGCCTGCCAGGTAAGATTCAGTGTGTGTGTGTGTTCTTGCACCAAACATGAATCATATAACTACACTTCGGGTTATATTTAATTCGCTGGGGCAGTGGTGGCCCAGTGGCAGGATGCAGGATTCCTGAGCTGAAGGTCGCAGGGTTCAAGCCCCACTGTCACCTGATTGTCACTGTTGCCCCCCAGTGCAGCTAACTGGGTTATCAAAGGCCAGCCATGTTTCTCACTGTCTATAGTGAGAGACATGTAAAAGAACCATTGCTGACTTTTGAAAAGTGTAGGCTGCATTGCCATCAGCATGTTTCTGCCCTGCTGTGAGCTCTCTAGGGTGTACTCTGCCCTCGCCCTAATTATGATAAATTATAATTGCCTATATAATTATAAATGCCTATACCGACTATCAGATTCCTTTAAATTTAAATATCCACCTCTCCAATAAACAGGGAGAATTATCTGCTGGCTTTTGTAAACAAAATAGCTTGGAAAAAACTGTTTTTGTCTATTGTAAGAATGGCATTGTTTAGAACTTGTAGGGTTATGGGTATATGTATTCCTCCTCAATTCTCACTACTATTGAAGTAGTTTCAAGTAGTTTTCAAAGTCAGTGGTTTATTGGATATCACATCAGGTTTAACTGCGCTGTCTGATAATATAAAACTGAAACGCAAACTTTCATACAGTTACAATTATACAGCTCTGTCCCATGTTACCTCCAACAGCATATACAGCATAGCAAATGTACTGTGATCAAACACAAAGCTGCAATCTATGGCCCTAATATTGTGTCCTGATTACATAAATAGAGCTTGTGGTATTTAAAATTACATTTACATACTATATTAACAAGCCTATACTTTTGTACCCCTGCAGTGCTATTTATTGCCACAGAAGTGAGTTTGTTTAACTTTAGATACTTAGCTTATTTAATGCTTCTTAGGTGACCTGAGATTAACATAAATATCTGCCGTTTTAAGAAATAAGTAGAGCAACACCAAATCCTTCCCATTCTGCATGTTAAATTGTATGAAAATTTCAATGAGATTCACAAAGTACAGTAAGTTCCAACCATCATACTTACTTTCTGCTTGTTCCTTTGGGCCTGAAAGTGCTCACATGTCTATCCTGTGTGCAGAACAGCCTATTTGAACGGATCCAGGAGGGGAAATACGAGTTTGCGGATCGTGACTGGTCTCACATCTCAGACGGCGCCAAAGACTTGATCTCTCGGCTGCTTGTGCGAGACGCCACCCTGAGGTTGAATGCCGCCCAGGTCTTACAACACCCCTGGGTTCAGGGGGTAAGGCACAGCTCCTCTTTCTTCTACATTTTACTTATTGCCATGAAATTCACTTTATAAACCTCTTTTTTCGTTTTTTTTTTCTTTCCCTTTACAGAATGCTCCTGAAAGAGGTCTTTCAACTCCACATGTTTTACAAAGGTATTCACTGTTGTTTTTTTATGCTTATTATGGATTTATGAGGTGTGTGTGTGTGTGTGTGTGCATTTTTATTTGGTTGAAATGGACTGCTGGGTGTGTACCCCATCTTCGCCTAGTGTGGGCTCCAGCCTCCCCGCTATCTAATAGTAGGATTAAATGGTTCAGTAAAATGAGTGAGTGAGTCATTGGAATTGATGTGCATATAAACAAATATGCAAATGAGCAGGCTGACAGTTTGCACATGGGTTGTGAGAATGGGCGTGTAACAATCTTAATGGTTTCAGATATGTTCCAAAATATAATCTGAGCACGCCTTTGGTCCATGTAGCATCTAGATTCGATTATTTATATCGCACAGTATGTCTGTCCTGTAACCGGACATCTGTTTTGCTGTTAGGAAATGCAGCACCAAGGATCTGACCCAGTTTGCGGCGGAGGCGATTGCCTTTAACAGGCAGCTGTCACAACAGGATGAAGAACAGGAGGATGACGGTGCCATCCTGTGCTCCATGAGACTGTCTCCACCTTCTAACTCCAGACTGGCGAGACGCAGAGCACAGGCTCATGCCCTCCGAAGCACCAGCCAGTACCTGAACGCTCCTCAGGTTTCAAACTAACCTTCTGCACAACAAACGCAGCATGGTGGACGTTTTGTTTGACAAGCTAAGCTCTGTTTCACCTAAAACACACAGCGGTAGACATAATGCTAAGACCTGTATATGTGAACACATTACACCTGCGGTAGTATTTCTCCAAAAGCCATTACAGGAGTGTGCATTACAGCAGAGCTGCAGGAGGAGTGCGTTCTGAAAAATACATCTTTAGGTGAGTGTCCAGATTCATGAGGGACCACGTGTGCCGTGTGAATGAACTGAATGTGTAAAGCTGTGAGATATTTCAGAATACTTAATTATTTATTGATGTTTTTTCTAGTTT
Organism: Euristhmus nudiceps; assembly: GCA_030068295.1. NCBI lineage: Eukaryota > Metazoa > Chordata > Actinopteri > Siluriformes > Plotosidae > Euristhmus > Euristhmus nudiceps. Next base: position 18,340,288 of record JAQNCB010000017.1, on the reverse strand, counting down.
AAAGGTGCTTCTAAATCGGGTGGATGCATCTAATGTTAGCAGTTACAATACTGGTTGTCAGCTTGCTTTTGTTTTTAATTTTCTCCACTTATATATGTGAGGAGATTATTTTAATTTACATGCACTTAGTTTCACTTTTAATTTTCATATTTGGATTTTTTGTTTGTTTTATTTTCTCTCCTTTTACAGTAAATGACATTCTTAATGCATTTTAATTTTTATAGCGGTACTCTTCTGAAATGATAGACAGACCTATATTTATATTCATATTGTTTTTATCTCCGCCCTAATTAGCATATTTTATTATGCACAGGGCTCAGCAGTGTTACAGATCATGCCAGCAGATAGCACCCATATGTACATGTACAATACAGCGACTGTGAAAAGTGCTACCCCCCCCCCCCCCAACTTGTACTGCATGTCTGTAATGTCATAGACTTATTTTTTTTCTCTCACCTTTGTATATGTTTAGAAATGCACAATTCCACAGCATGACGGGTAAAGTGTCTTTGACGGGACAAAATTGTGACACTCAAACTATTGCAAATTTTTATTTATTTATTTATTTTTCTTAAACTAGTGTTTGTTTATACAACTTCTAAGGCAATGATAACAATCCCTTATTTTAAACAGTTGCATTTTTTTTCCAGGCAAAAAGCCACCGTATCCTAATTTTTTCTTCTTAAAAGGAAAATATCAATATATTTCTTAATGTAATGGACTCTTTTATTTTTAACACAATGTTTGAAGCCCACACTGCTTTCTTAGAAGAGTGTTGGCTTCAGTTCTGAGTTCAGTCTCTATGTAGAGAAACCATCCAGGTATGAGGTGTGTTAAAAAAAGAAACCATGCAGATATGAGGTGTGTTCAAAAAAATTCCAGGATTGTTCCTGTAGGAATGGTGCTCACTGCCGTCAACATGCAACGTCACAGTGACTGGTAGCATGGCTATGGTTGTTATATGGGTTTCTTTGGCACTTCCAATTCGGCATTTGTGATTTTACTGTGGACCAGAAAAAGCAAATGAAAAATTTAATGTCAAACACATGAAGACAGTCGTGGAGGCCCTTGAAATGCTTAAGCATGCCTATAGCAATGAAGTAATGAGCTGAGCCAGGTGTTTTGAGTTGCATTCAGATGTCAGTAGTGGCAGAGAGTTTTCTTCTCGTGATATCCTGCCCTTTTTGAAGCTGTATCATTTAAAACATCTCATCCGGCCAATTGCAAATGCCTTAGTCCTGCATAAAAGCCCAAACCCATGTGCAAGCATAATGAAAATAAATGCTACACAGGTCCTGCTGTTGATGTTGAAGGCTTGATTTCACACAGCACACAGTACTGAATCAGGAGCGTTACTGCTTGTTCCTGCTGCACTTGCATGAGTATGTTCCTTCGATGTAGATTTAATGTGTTACATTGCCTCTAGTTTTACATGCATGTCAGACTTATCAAGACCATGATGGAACACTTGCTGAAGACAAATAAATGGATGTTTGTATAATTTTAACTGTTTAAAATCTACAGAGTATTCCTCAGTTGCAAATACACTTTATAATGCATCGCTAAAAGTATATGACCACCTGCCTACAACACCCAGGTTTCCTTAAAGGTGTGGCATTAATATACAGCTTCTGTTCTTCTGTTCAGTCTTTCTACCAGATTTTAGACTATTCCTTGGTGATTTGTTCCATGCAGCCATAATGTGTTGGTGATGTCAACCACTTATTTTGAGAAAAGGGGCTTGAAATGCAGTTGGATTCCAGTTCATTCCACAAGTGTTTGTGATTGAGCTCAAGGCTCTGTGCAGACCACTTGAGATCTTTCAAACCATGTCTTCAAGAAGCATGCTGTGTGTACAGGAGCACAGCCAGACTGAAACAGGGTTTAGGCCTCTTCATCATGGTGAAGAGAATTGTAATGCAGGGATCCCTCGCTATATCGCGCTTCAGGTTTCGCGGCTTCAGTGCATCACGGATTTTTTTTTTTTTATTCATCTAAAAATATGGAAAAAGTTCAGACAAATGCCGCAAGGGGTCACTACTGATTCGGTTCTTGGGTTGATTCAGGTCTGAATCCTTCAAATCTCGCAAGCTGATTGGTCAAGACAAATTTCCCAGTGGCTGATACCGGACATAATGTTAACTCTGCGTTGTTTACTCCAGCGATACAGTTTGTTTGTGACACCCTTAAAATGGCTCCGCAACGTCCTCCTCTAAACGGAAGCTCGTCGTGTTCTCTCCAGCTCTCATGGGGATTAGAGCTTTCAGTCGCTCCCCAGCTCTGGAACTCTCTCTCCCTCCTAACATCCATACCAGAGATTCTCTTCATATCCAGACTCAAAACTCACCTATTCAGACAATCATACATTACCGTGTCGATCCTACTTCGCGGAAATTCTGTCTTCACGGGGATCTCCACCCCCAAGTAACCGCGATAAGTGAGGGATCCCTGTACTGCAGGAAACAAAGGCATTACAGTTAAGAATTTGCCTCACACTTTGTAGTGAGCCCATAAGATAGTGGCTATGGTCAGGCATCAACATGCTTTTGGCCATATGGCGTACTGAGTAATGGGATTCACAAAAGAAAGCATCTGTGCACAAATCTGCCTGTGTATTCACCCTGCTTCCCTTCACCCTCCAGGCTAAAAGGTAAACAAGTCTTTAGACTGCAGAATCCCTTGTGTGAGATGAACAGTGACCAGTTCATCTAAGAAAAAAAGCAGCTTGGGTCTGCCAACAGTGGAAATTAGCAAGTGTTGGATTCGTAGTTTGTTTGGCGACAAAGGTGCCATCAGTAACACTGGTTACATCTAATCGTTGCATGATGGGTTCCTATTACTGGTCCTCATGCCAGGTTCCTTTCACAAACACAGACAGGTGACAAAAGGAGAAAATAACATGGTGTGTCACCAAAAGCCACCATAGCTAACTTCTTGGCTTAGGTTCTAATCTACATGCATCTGGAACCATACTGTGCACCATTGTTCCAAAAGATATTCTGCTACTTAATGATGGTGATTGAGAGTACTGACTGACAGATTATTCATACTTGTACATCCTTATTTTCATACTCCTCAAACCATTTAGTGAGCCTTTTGGGGGCATTTAGTGGGGCCGGTGGCATAGTGGTTAGGTTGTTGGGCTTGTGATCAGGAGGTTGTGGGTTTGAATCCCAGTTAGACCTGACCGTGCTAAAATCCTTGGGCAAGGTCTTAACCACAATGTGCCTCTGTCCACCCAGCAGAATAAAGGGGTTCCAGTAAAAAATACTGGGAAGGTAACCTGCAATGGACCAGTGTCTCATCCAGGAGGAGTTGAACTCCTGGTCGCGGAGTTCAAGTTACGGAAACCAGCAATAAGCACCAGCCTGATGAGCCTCTATCCTTGGGGTGTAAAAGCCAAACAGATCCACCTTGCGGGCATTCCCAATCCTGGAAGATCCCATGCATTGTGTTTTTCATTGTTTCATTTTCTAATCAAGGTGATCAGTCCGGATATCTTTTGTATTCATTTGTAGAGACTCTTCCTTCTTATGGGAGAAAAGGACACAAACCAGGCCAACAAATAATGCCTTTATTGTGTGACAGGTCTATTAGTTTTTCAGCTGTCTCTAGGTTACAGTATTTCATATCTCAGACTACAGCTCAGTTTTCCTATTGCATGGATATTTTAATTCAAAAGGTCGATTACTGTTTACACTTTAGCATCAATTTTTAACCTTTTTCCACCTCAGACAGCCCAAAAGATGTTTAAAGAAAGGAAGAAAGATACAATTCACTATTTTTCGACCAAGAAATCTGAACCCTAATAAATGATATGTCTTCAAATTTCTTTGGCTCCTTTATACTGTCCTAATGCTGTTTACCTCTTTGTACACAACTGTAAAACTAAATTTTTAGCACACACTCTTTCACAGGTGAAATGAAATGTAAATATGAAAGGTGCAACAGAGTATTATAGTCCACACAGTATAATGGAAAGGGGCATGGCACCTCTTTAGGCTGGGTTGCAAATGGTGGTGGGCGTGGAAAGCAGTATTTTCAGTCAGATCACTCTTTTTTTATAAATCAGCTGGAAGAAGACTCCGTGCTCAGTTGAATGGAGCACAACTGGATGATCTGGATAAACCATTTCAGAGTTACTCAGTGTGTTCAGAACATCGCTGTGTACAGAGAGTGTCTACTTCGTGAAGCTGGGAATACAAAGCTTGTAGTCCTGTGGTAAGTGAGAAATCTACTCCATCCATCCAACAAATGCGTTTATAAATGTACATACAGTACTGGACAAAAGTCATATTTTATCTTGGTATAAGCATTGGTATAGATTTTTTTTATTATTATTTTAGGACTGTACATTAGCAAGTAAATACAAAACTACTTTTCAAAACATTAGTTTTCCAGCACAAAATTAAATATTACAGGGGGAAGAATAGTTTGTATGACAATAAAGAAAGCAGCATATTACATAAGAGATCACTTTTCAGACAATAGCATAATGATGGCTGCTAGGTTTTACATGCGAATAAAGATGCAGGTATGACAGTGAACCTCTCCAGGGGAACTGTGGCTGGTTCTGCGAGATGCTCAGTAACTCTTACACCTGTAAAACTGCACAAACTAGACCTCAGATACTACATTATTTTAAACAACAGGCCATCACACCAAATGTTGACTTTTTTCATTAATTACTATATACTGGGCTTTTTATATATATATATATATATATATATATATATATAATTTTTTTTATTTTTTTTTTTTTTAAGTAGAAACATTTAATTTAATTATTTAAATTTAAATATAAGGGATTTTTTTTGCTCTACCGCATTTCTGTGCATTTGCCTAAAAGGAAATAAATAAATATCTATAGAGAAATGGATGCCATATTTAATATCTGATGCAGACCGCACCAAAGCCTGACCAAGAGATCTTTTCACAGATAATAAAGTTATACTGCACCAAAATCTAAGCCATTTACAAAGCTTCTCATCATTGTGGTCATCTGGACTTGAATACACTAATTGAATTGCCCCTCCCAAGAGTTCCTTCTGAAATGACTCACCGCCAGATGGATATTAGTACAACAGCAAATGTAATTCCATTCCTAGACGACCTTCATTAATCATCACTGTCTCTCCCACTCCCTTTCTCTGTCTTACCAGATACCTGGAAAAGATTGAGCTGAGAAAGAGAAGAGACTACAGAGAGGATGATTTGCTCTGGAAAAGACCCACAACTGGCTGAAGTGAAGAAGCAATCCTCACGTCTGCACAGCCACCCATCCCCGGCTCTGTGCTGCGCCTGTGGGCTTTGCATCATGTTCGCTGGGATTAACATCACCCTTGTAGGTGCTTTTGGCTTTGTTAAGGTTCTACCCTCAAACAATCCCCCCATCATCATCGGACCCATCCTCCTGCTGGTGGCGCTGTCATTTTTTGGAGTGTGTTGCATGTTTAGCCGCCAGCCGTCCATCCACTCCTCCCATGTCAGCACCAGATCGGACCACTGGAGCCGAAGGAGGATGGATGGAACTGCATTTGAAATGGAGACGAGTGAGCACACACTCCAAGACACCACAGCCATTCAGCTCAGCCCGACTAATTCTCTATGCTCCTCCCACCATTCTGGTCCCGCCCAACTACCTGCTGTCATGCTCCACCTATTGGAGACTGGTAACTTTCCAAATGGAAATCATTTATCCGGTCAACTGTCACCAACAGAAAATGACACGACTCCACTTGGCTCATATGATCAGAGACATGTATAACCTCGGCTTATCTGTGCAATATTGAATCATCTAGTCTGCAAGAAGCAACACTTCCCGTACCATCCTGTAAAGTCTTGATGAAAGAAACTGTTGTGCATTCAAAGACCTGCTTCTACTTAGCATGTCAGAGGAGTTCAACGCTGGAGCTTACTGTAATAACAGAAGGTCATCCATTCATCTGACACTGTGGAAAGGAAAACAAGACTTCTGCCTCATACTGATGAGTCTCAGACATTCATTCATTCATTTTCTGAACCACTTAATCCTAATAAGGGTCGCAGGGAGGCTAAGGTCATTCTGAGCCAACTTTGGGCATGGGCAGAGTACACCCTGGACAGCTTGCCAGGCCATTACAGAGCCAACACTCACAACTTGAGGTGACTCTGAACAGCCAATTCACTTACTGTGCATGTTTTTGGACTATAGGAGGAAACCGGGGTACCTGGATGAAACCCACGCAAGCAAGGGGAGAACATGCAAGCTCCGCACACAGAAACGCTGAGCTGGGAATTGAACCCAGGATCTTCTTGCTGTGAGGAGGACATGCTAACCGCTACGCCACTGTGCCACTCAAGCCTCAAACATTCATGCTTAAATAGTTGGTTTTATTCAGACATACCAAATAGTCATTTTCTTTCTATTTATCACTCTTTCTTTTTCTGTGATGGCCTGGTGAGCTGACCAGGGTGTACTCTGCTCTCGCCCAGAATCGGCTGAGATGGACGCTAGCCTCCCCGCCACCCAAATTAGGATTAACCGGTTCAGAACATGAATGAATGAATGACTCTCTGTATTTTTGTCTTTCAGAGGGATCCATCTTAACTGATATTCATAGAAAACCTATGCAGTGGCTGGACAGATGATTTTGGCATGTGCAAAGGAGAGATGAAAGGTAGATTGTTAGAAGAATGTTGAGGAGGGAACAGCCTGATAGGAGGACATGAGGAAGCCCAAGAGGAGATTTAATATGGAAGGACATGCGGGTTAACGAGGTGACGATGAGGGATGCAACGGACAGAGCAAGATGGGGACCATTAACAGGAGCAACTGAAACAGGTGGAAAAAGAAGAAAATACGAGATGATCAGCCCAGTGGTGTACTGACTAGCCTCATACCAAGAAGGTTCTAGGTTCAAGTCTTTGACTCTACAGTGGCATCTGTGTGGAGTTTGTACGAGTGTCCTCTTGTTTTTTCCCCAAAATCCGGAGACATGCAGCTTAACTGGCTGTACCAAATTGCCCCTAAGTGTGAGTGTAAATGGTTGTGTGTGTTGCCCCTGCGATGGACTGCTGAGTTGTTCATGGTGTACACTGCCTTTTCCCAGAGTTGGCTACGATCATCTCCAACCTCCCCGCAACCTTAGCTAAGGATTAAGAGGTTCAGCAAATGAATGAGGGAGTGAGAATCTCGATGTTTTGTTTTGAGGACTATTATTACTCTTATATTACTAGTAAGGTAAGTTTGTTGGGCTATTACACCCGAGCCTAATAGCTCATCAGTCCAGTGGTTAAGATCGTGGGTCTTAGCATGGTGGGGGTCTAACTGGGATTGGGACCCATGACCTCCTGATCATGAGTCCAGCACCCTAACCACTACGCCACCAGCCCCAATTTAATTACTGGTACTAATGTTTATAGGCCATTACACAAGTCAGGAAAATATCTGATTGGGTTACAAGCAAACACGTGTGGTGTTAATGGGCTGGAAGACAAGTTTGTCTGCTATGATTTTTATTAATTAATTTCTAAATGACATAACTGCAAGGGTCTGGTGAGCTGTTCAGGGTGTACACCACCTTTCATAGGTTGCTGCCTCCACTTAGTAGGATAAAGTAGTTCAGCAAATGACTGAGTGAATGACATAATCTGCTTCACACCAGCTCCTACGATGAACGACTATTTTCAGGACTTCCACAGGCCAATGAAATCACTGATATTTTGTGAACTGGAAAAAATAAAATCAAGGCTTTGAGAGTTTTTAGGGGTAAAGAGTCCTACACTGTCGTTTATCGATGAATTGTTATATTTTGGAAGAATAATGTCAGCAAACCGATGCAGAACCTGCTGTGAATTGAAGAGAATGATCTTCGTTTCATGACTCAAACTGCAATATTAGGCCCTTGAATTTGATCGTATTGTGCCTCGAAAGTCTTTGGATATCATCGCCAAGATTCCAACCGACAACCTTCCTGATAGTTAGACGTCAGCCTTAATCTCCAGCCTTAATGCTGTAGTTCTTTGGAATCTCAGAAACACTGATGCTGCTGACTTTTATATACGGTAACTATATGGGTTGTTTCAGTTTTGTTGGATTACTATGAAGTTTTCACCTCATGGATGTAAAAATATCCTTTTTCCCGATTTAGCTCTAATTTTGACTAAATGGTTTTGTTTAAAAAGACTAATTGAGTCTGTTGTTTGTAATATTTGAAGTTGCTTGCACTGAAGTATATTTACATTTATGGCATTTGGCAGCTGTTTGTATGCACAACATCTTAGTATCGAAGTTTTAACCACTAATATAGCATACAGAACATCTTACAGAGGTGCTTTGAATTTTCGCTCACTAAATACAGTACAGTATAGTGGGCCGACCCACTAACATCTAAGTTCGGCCAAATATGAACCAGGACAGCTTTGGATCGGACCAATTGGAAGAAGAGTGAGCTGCGGCATTGGCGTAACCAAATGTCTGAGATTCGGTCATCAAAGTAATCAAAGTAAGTAAGTAAGTAAATACAGTACATCCTGTTGCTGGTTCATTGGGTCACAGATTAAGAATGCTATCAGTGCAGAAAATGCTACAGAGTAATGTAAGGTAATGTAAGAAAAGCACATTGACACACATTTATTTAAAAATAAAGTGATAAATTATATACAGTAAATAATGCAAATATTTAACCAGGTGTGGCGAGAAATAATACAGGAGTTATAATGCTGCAGGAAAATACTGTCTCACCCCTTCATCTGCTCTAAACAGAGGGCTCATAAAGCAGTAGCACTTGTTTGTTTTTAGAGTTAAATAATCCGAAAATGGCAGTGCATTTAGTAGGTTCGGAATGTCACATCCCTTTTATCATCAGTCAACCCTCTTTGAGGCCGTGCATTTATTTATGACTTGGTGGCTCAGAGATTAGCACTGTCACCTAATAGCAAGACGGTTCTGGGTTTGGAACTTTTATATCTAATTTTATAATCTCCCCATCTAATGTGGGTTTCTTGTGGGTACTCCGGGTTACCCATTGGTGATTGTCTAGTGTGTTCTCCACCTCCAGCCGGACGTTGAGTGGATCCCAGTGTCACCAGCCTCCCCCACAAGCAGTGCTGTAGTGGTCAAAAAATGAGTCAGTACACGATGGCAGCGAAGTGACCGAAGCGCCCCGAGCGGGGGGTTGCTTTGAAACTATTTAGCACTTCATCGCCGCTTTTTATTTACACATTCGAGAAAATTTCCGTTGATCAACTATAAAGTAGAACAAATTAAGTCAGAACAAAACTAAAACAAGTGGGTACACGGACGTTTGCCAGATGTATAGACGGGAGGGCAGTACGAAGTCCTCACTGCCTCATCTTCACGAGCGTGCCGGCTCTTCTGCCCCGTCTGTGTCTCCTGCACAGCCCAGAGAGAGCTGCTGCTTCTATGAGAGTTCTGTGAGACTTTCAGGGTCTGTGTAGTTGACTGTCCAAAAGTTAAAAGTTTCTCCCAAGAGTACTGAATGGTGGAGGGATCGCTAAAAACATAATAAGTACACAAAAACAAGAAAAGCACGAGAGAGCGATCCACGGTGCCATCTCGAAACTTTAATAACATCGCTGCTCTCACCACCTTCTTGTACAACTTTCCTTTCATTCAAGGTCAAGGTCAATGCTATAGAAACTCTGTCTGTTCCCCAAACAAAACAAAAATGTTAAAACTCTCAGAGAGCTTGTTTAAATAATCTTATTAACATGAATCGTACTGAACTTACAGCCTGCACCTTTGATCTAATGATAGGGTTGTTAAATGTTAGATTTCTTACATCTAAAGTACTTAATGTTAATGAAATCATTATTGATCAAGAGTCTAGTGTAATATGTTTAACAGAAACATGGATTAAACCCAATGAGTATGTAGCATTAAATGAAGCAAGTCATCCCGGATTTAGTTATGTACACCAACTTTGTCTAACTAGCAGAGGAGCATCGCAGTCATTTATACTGATAATCTCGGCCTTATACAAACATCATTGTATACGTTCGTGGGGAAAAAATATGCCCATGCAGCTGATCCCTTTAATTATTATTTACAGACTCCCCAGGGCCTTAATCAGAATTCCTCAATGAATTTGAAGACTTCATTTCAAGCCTGGTTGTTTCTTTAGATAAAGCTTTAATTGTTGGTGATTTTAATATTCGTTTTGATAAACCAACGGATCCTTGAAGAACATCAAACCTACATTCAGTAGGAATAAATCAGAATTTAACAGGACCCACTCATAATGCTGGTCACACTCTCGATTTAATACTAACTTTTGGATTAAATATTGAAATTATAGTCACAGTTCCATAGACAGAAATAATCATTATCTTATCTCACTCACGGTGCATCTTAGCACTAATATATACACCTCGCCATGCTATCGCATTAAGCGTACTTTTACATCAACCACTGCACAGAGTTTTGTTAATCTTCCAGAATTAACAATTAGGATTGGATCGCCATCATACCCCACAGAATTTAATCAAGCCAGAGTGCTTTGAGTCAAATTTACGCCATACACTAGATAATGTAGCTCCTCTTAAAAGAAAACTAATCAGAGAGAAAAGATTAGCACCCTAGTATAATGATGAAACACACACACTAAAAGAGAACACCCGGAAATTAGAACGAAAATGGCATCAAACTAAATTGTTTTCCAACGAGAATGGAAAGAGAGTCTCCTTAATTAAATAAAAGCTTAGTCCTCCCCGATCAACACATTTCTCAGATGTAATAGAAAATAACAAAAATAATCCAAAGTACTTATTTAATATTGTTGCAGAATTAACTAGGAATAAGACCACAAATAAAACACGTAGACCAACAACTTACAGCAGTGACGTCTTTATGAACTTTTTTAATGTTAAAACTGAAAATATCAGGCAAAAAATTAACTCGCTAAAATTAAAGACAGATATGATATGTCAGTCACAAAAACAGCAAATAATAATATGCCGCTATCAGATCCGCACCTAAAATGTTTTAGCCCCATTGAAAAGACAGAACTGATCTCATTAAGTTCCTCATAAATCATCTACCTGTGTGCTTGATCCAGTGCCTACATGTTTCTTAGTTTAAACAGATACTACCAGAAGTGATCAACCTTTAATTAACTGTAATAAATTATTCCCTTAGCACTAGTTATGTACCTAAATCCTTTCAACTAGCAGTTATAAAAACTTTGATTAAAAAACCTGATCTCGACCCATATCAGCTGACCGATATCAAACCTCCCTTTTATCTCCACGGTCTGACAAAAAGCTGTAGCGCAGCATTCATTCATTCATTTTCCAAACCGCTTATTCCTAATTAGGGTCACAGGGAGGCTGGCACCCATCTCAGACAACTCTGGGCAAGGTCAGAGAACACCCTAGTACATGCTGACAGCTATGCAACCTACTCAAGTGTAACGACCCTCAATCACGACGAGTGAATGGCTTATTAGTTGTGCTGCACGAGTTCTCGCACCAGAGGCCCATTCAGTGTGTGACTGGACAACAGCAGCAACTTC
>JAQNCB010000017.1:18216941-18235037 GCA_030068295.1 Euristhmus nudiceps | reverse complement strand
TAAATAAATAAAAAGAATCTCCCGTTTATTGATATGTCAAAAGGGGCGAGGGTCGCGCAATCTCTGATTGTCTTGTTTACAGAGACGCTACCAGTACGGATTCTCTGTATTTTGTACGGAAAGTTGATGTAAATGCGGTGTCGCGTTACAGGGTGCTATTTTGTACGGAAAAATATTTTTTTTTAGTATGATGTAAAATAAATGTCGATAATATTGTTTACAAATACATTTGTTGCTAATTGATGTGTGTAGAAGAAGTGTTACTGAAAATTTTTCAAAAATACTGAAATAAGTCGTGAAGAACACTGAAACTCTATATCTGAGGGAGGCACCTCTGGTTTTATGACACTGCAGCAGCTCGTTCAGGACATTCAGATGAATGAATTGCATCACGGCGATGTGACGTGTGCGGTACTCAAGGATTCTTTTTTTCCAGGTGTGTGAGGCACGAGTGTACGGCGGCTCGCTGCTCAGCCAGTCGTACGGCTGGGCGTGGGAGGAGCTTATGGGTGGCGGTGGTCTGCACACCGTTGGTTCTTGCATCATCGATCTCCTGAGCTTCCTGACAGAGAGGAGAGCTGTCCGAGTTCATGGAATGCTCAGGACCTTCGTGGGTCACGGTGGCACTGGAGGCGGCAGCATTCGGTCTGTCACAGCCGATGATTACGCCTGCTTTCAGCTGCTCATGACGGGGGGTGTGGTCTGTAACGTGACGTTGAACTTCAACCTCCCGGGCGCCGACCTTCACGAGGTCATGCTGGTGGGATCGTCTGGGAGACTGGTGGCCAGGAGCACCGAGTTGTATGGCCAGTGCCACTGCATGAAGGAGGAGGAGCTTATTTGCCCTGACAGCGGCTCAGGGGCGGGGCCTTCGGTTTCGGGATTGAAAGAGATGGTGACTCGTCTCCGCAAGTCCTTCCAGGCACAGGAGGACCGGCGGTCTTGGGCACGGCATCCCATTGACATGGCGGCGACGTTTGAGGATGGGTTGTACGTTCAGACAGTTGTGGATGCCATCAAAAGGTCAAACCGCAGCGGGGAGTGGGAGAGCGTGGACGTTAGAACCGCAGATGTGGATCCCAATCAGAACCACAGAACTGCTCTGAACTAGCACGGCCAGCGGGTCAGGAACAGCACCGTGGTTAACTCTCCTTACATGGATATCTGTTTAAGGTTCAACACCTCACACCAGACAGCAGGTCCTCCTCCTCCTCTGTCGTGATGAGAATCTCAGGGTCTGGAGTGAAGAGATGAGAATGTCGTCACGGTGACCAACATTTCCAGAGACTGAAGCAAGCAACAAACGCGTTGTGTGTTTAAACGTTAACAGATTGTAATTAGCACAGATGAGGCTCACTTGCGCGCGCACGAGTGTGTGTGTGCACGCGCGAGTGTGTGAGTGTGTGCGTGCGCGAGTGAGTACATGAGTGCTCTCACTGTTCACATCTTTATAAATCTGAACCCTATCGTATTTATGATGTTGCGTGGTCTGAACTTATCATTACCTCACCTCTGATGTCTTCCACCTCCTGCATACAGCACATTAACAGTCATTATTCACTACAGTACCCATAATGCAGTGCTCCAGCAGGAAAGAGTGAATAGTACACTTCAGCTTCTCCTTTCTCTCCGAGCACATTCCTAACGTTATCATACACTACCGTTATCTCTCTCACACACACACACACACACACACACACACAGAGCTAAACCAGACAGTGTTGTTTTTGGAATCTCAGCATTTAGATTAGTGATAAATCCTGACCGCTAAGTAATTCTGAGAAATATAAGGAATATGGGAGTTTATTTTTATTTCCATTCTGTCTGTTACATAAAACAGTGTTGAGCTCAGATTTTTGTAAAATATTTTTATTTTAATTTTCACCACCACTGTGTGTGTGTGTGTGTGTGTGTGTGGTTTCTGCTCTGTTACTTTCATAAAACTTAAATATTTTTCCAGGTGATACTGCAGTGAGCATTTCACACTGCTGCACGTATATCCTGAGTAACGTGCAACTATTTCTCGCTCTAACATAACCTTGAACTTTAGGAAGGTGCTCTTCATGTTTAAATTATTACTTATTACTCTAACTTGACAGTTAAGGGAACCTCATGTGTATAATACAGACGTGTACATGATTAGCTGAAATCAGAAGGCTGATTTAAATGTTTATTTAATAAATGTTTAGATAACGTTATTTTTTGGGGGGAAGGGAAATTCAGACCTTTATTTCCTGTTTGAGTGTGCAGAGCGTTTTTATCTTTTAGAATTTAATCTTTTTTTATACAGACTAAAAAAAATACACTGGAGTTACATCACTGGAAACTGTGTGTGTGTTTTGACCTTTCCTCTCTTTTCTAAGCTACACTACTTGCTGTTGAGCTGTGAATATTTTTATTTGTGGTGTTTTTATTGAAAATGTTGGACCGGAGTATTCATGCAGGATTGATTGATTGATTGATATCCTCAGTACTGGAGTTGAGCTCAGTGCTCTGCTCACACATGAAACTTTCACATGCGTCTACTGTTCATGCTTTAGAAACTAATGTGTCTGAAAAGCTGCACAGGGTTTGTAGCATCTATTTATTGTGTAAAGGTGTGAGAGTGAGAGAGAGCAGTGTTTCTTTAGGGTTTAATAAAATACTTTATGGTGTATTACAGATGTCTCGGCTGTTTTATTTTAAAATAAATGTGATTTCCTGTGCAGATGTTCTGAATACGAGACGTCTGAATCTTTCTTTATCGAATTTAATTATAAGGAAAAGCTTAAATCTTTTAAACGGCTGTTTCTGTTGATGGAAGCACTGCACTGATAGGTTTATTGTAGAGTCGCATCTCGCATGCAATAAAAAGATTGAGTTGGATGAGCCTTGAGGTGAGATGAGCTCTGACAGTATAACATTTCAGGTTCAGCTCCTTTCAAGCAGGAACTGGAATCTAAGGCCCGCATGGACACGCTCAAGCCCAATGGGACAGGAAGACAGAGTAAAGACTGCTGACCTCCCCTCACACCACTGCTTTGTTCCGAGACAGAGGCCCAAGCGACCCTGACTGAGGTGGTACTAACACCTCTTAGGAAGGGTGAGTCCTGAACCACAGAGTATAAATTCTGGTTGCCTGCATGGGTTTTTTTTTTTTTTAGAACTGAAGAATCTCTTTGGATAGCGAAACATCTTCAATAAAAATTCCAGTCCAGTTGACAGAAGGAAACCACACGTCTTGAAGACAGTGACAGAGTAAAGTCTGGGTGTTTTTTCTGTACATACTGATTTAGTTCGGGTCCGTTGTCCACAAGAATCACATCATGACTATGATAAAGTGCTCGTTTTTACATTGATACTGAATCGTGCCACTGTATTAGCGTCGTTGTAATAAACCTGCGCACTAACCCACTCTGAGCAGCAGATGGCGCTGTTCAGCCGGGAAACTTGATTTAAAAGCACTCCAGTGTGATACCTATGACTTGTACAGCTTATAGGTCACATTAAAGATGGCAAAAGTTCTGAAAACACCTTGCATCACAAACACAATGCTTTTAGAAATTTAAACCCACTGTATTTACCTGCTGGGCCCTCTTCTCCCGATTTTTGTCATGGCCAATTCCATCCAATCAGGTCACTTCCCTGTCACGCATCATGTCGTAAGTCCTTCAAATATGTTTTTCCACCAATTTGGTCAGGTCAACATACCATAGAACATATCGTAGGAAGATGACATGAGTAATTAAAATCAGTACCTATTTACTACATTATCCATGCTGGGATAGAGGTACATTATATTCTGCGAGTGCACTTGGAGCTGAAAGCCTGATATTGCCATGACTGTCATGTCTATAAGTGTACATGAACTTCTTGTAGGACCATTTCTTATTTTATCAATTCTCGATTTTTATTCCCAACTCTGTATGTAGGTGCCCTTTACAGGTCAAAGAGCCAATAAATAGGAAGGCAATCAGGTTGGACACATGGCTGGCTGGGAGCACACAGTTTTATGACATTATCTTTCTTGGCTGCTTGACTTTTTTTTTTTTTTTGCTGCTGCTTTTGTGCTCTGCTTCGCTATTTTTAGTCTCCTTTATTTCTGTTTAACAGCTATAGGAGCTGTATATGACGTGTTCACTGTAATAAACCAGCGCTTCTGCAGAAACGTACTCAGCCCTTCTTGGATTCATTTTTTGGAAACCAAACACAAGCGACAAAAATTCCAACTGTGGCAATCAAGGAATACTAAACTCAGGATAAATCATCACTACACTTCTGATTCACAAATATACACCCGTTTCTTTTTAAAATGAGATCGATTTTTAGTTTTCAGAGCAAAAAGTGAATGCATTTACTGTCGTTCGTAAGGAAGTCGGTGGCGCAGTTATTGTTCCAATTTATCTTGAAGATGTTGTTTGCTTTGGCTTGAGGTCAGGAGTCTGCACAGGAAACTCAGCGATGTCTACTTCCCTTCAAACTTAATACATCTTATCTTCATGTAACTTGTAATTGTACACAGGGACATTGTGATGCTGGAACAATGTTTGGGTCTCCTTGTTTCAGTGCAGGAAAATCATACGGTTATTGTATGATTCTAACCTTTTGGTAACAGAGGAAACAGACTGTACAGGTGTAAAAGTCAGGGGTGCACATACTTTTAGGTGTGTACTGTACGCTTGATACAAGTTGAAGTTTGATGATCAATTAAATTGATACAAATAATACATTACATTAAAGTATTTCAGAGATTTCACACACGCACACCATTAGTTTTAGGTTTATTGTCATATATTTGAGCCATTACCAGTAATGAGATTTAGACAACAACTTAAAAATAAGTCAGCATTTATTGAATGTATATAATGAGGTTTAATATTCACTCACTTTTCAACATGCTTAATTCTATTAGGATTGGGGGGGGCGCGCTACCGGACGAAGGTGGGATGCACCCTGAACAGCTCACCAGACTATCAGTGTCAACACACGCAACCATTCAAAATCACATACACAACTTGGGGCAATTTAGTGAAGCCATTTAGCCTAATGTGCGTATTTTTGAATCATGGGGAGGAGATCAGCCTAGCCAGAGGAAAAACACATAAGCACAGGGAGAATATGCAAACTCCTTGCAGAACCACATGAACCCGGGACTCAAACCCAGGACCTTCTTGCTGTGAGGCGGACATCACGGCGATTTTAACAGACCATGCTGCTTTTCTTTATTGAGTTGATGTCTCTCGAAACCTTAAAATGACCAAAATGGCCTCCTGATAGAATTTGTTATTGTTCAGTGCTTCATTTGTGGGTTTGTCGTGGATTTCACAGTGGATTAGAAATCCATAAGAATACTTTGGTGAGTGTTGAGAGGAGCTGTTGGGAGGTGGCTCGCACGTTTGGTGAGAATGCTCCCCTGAACGCCTCACTGGTGTGGTGTTTCAGGCATGCCTGACCGGGATGAGACCACGGGGTCGACCGAGAGCATGCTGGAGGGACGATGTCGCTCGGCTGGTCTGGGAACGCCTCGGTGTCCCCCAGGAAGAGCTGGAGGAAGTGGCCGGAGAGGGACGTCTGGACCTCATTGACCCAACCCTGGAGCAAGCGGCAGAAGATGAAGATGATGAAGACTTTTGCCGAGTGTATTTTTCCTTTTCTTTGTTACAAGACACTGTGATGGCCTGGCGAGCTGTCCAGGGTGAACCTTCGCCCAGAGCCGGCTGAGATGGGCCCCAGCCTCCCCGCGACCCTAATTAGGATTAAGCGGCTCAGGAAATGAATGAATGTCACAAGACACTAAAATAAGGACACTGATGAGTAAACAAACAAAGCTGGGGGCACAATTGTCTCGAATCCGCCCCGAATTTCACTGTAACGCACATCCTGTCCTGATCGGATAGTAAATAGTTTCGTACCTGAGGTGCATTGTGCTCTCTCACGAACTCTAGCGGTCAAAATCTTCCCATAATGCACTGCGTTATTTGGTTCGGTTCGCGCGCGCACTTACACTCCTGTCAGAAGTTAGCGAGTGACTATGTCAACATCTTTTCCGATTTCTCCTCGGACATTTGACTTATCAAAAATTCGGGTTAGACGTTTTTATCAATTTGCGCATACAGCCGTATCGGTTTGGTTCGTTTTTAGGTTTGAAATTGACCGCAAAGCGGATTTCGCGAAGGTTGCGCGCGCACATCGACGACGGAACGACATTCCTGTCGCAGAATGATGACGAAACACGCACAACATCGCGCATGAAATCGGGTGAGTAGAGTCCATTTCGGATTTTTTCCCCCCTCCCCCGGCAGTCTTCGGATTTCCAAACACTGTTAGTACAGTTCTGGAAATCGTTCACAAGTTGATGAAAATGGTTCGATTTCCGACACACACACACACACAGTAATTTCATATCCCCGAGCTGATGGCCAGTGACTGTGAAGAGAAACATGTGGCGCTGCAGAGAGACCGTCAGTCCTGTAGGGGGCAGTACAGAGGCTCGCAGTCACGGCACACAGAACAAAACCAACTCTCAAATGGCGGCACGAAAACGAAGCATAGTGTGGTCATTTTTCCAAGCCGAGGACGAAAAAAGAGTATTATGTCTCCTCTGTATGAAAACGGTTTTATATTTCGGTCACACGACCAACATGCTTCGCCATTTACGAGCGAAACATCCGAATGATTTCTCCGCTTTGGACAAGAGAAAATCCACATCGGGGAAAAGCGCATCATCCAACCATAATAACGGCTGTGTAGAAGGTTTGGACTGCTGCCGATTCTAACAGCGGCTTCGTTTACATTTATGTTGAGAAATGCATCGCTTGTTGTTCTTTCTTGTTAGAAAACCAGTTACATTACTCCTGCACTCTTCGTGTAGAGATGACTGGGGCGCTAAGCTAGTTAGCTAGCACCTGGCGCTAGCATCATTCATAGCATGCTAACATTAAAAAACACAAGGCCAGGTTCCTTCAGGCACTTTTTTAAAATATCCACTTATAAAACCTGTTTCTAGTTAACCATAACACTAAATTATATTTTTATATTAATTACCAAAAATTATTCGGGAGTTTATTCGCGTTAACTTTGCTAACTAGCTTAGCTTGCTAACATCAGCTCAGTGTTCCTCTCCGCGTCCTGCTTTTTTTTTCTTCTTTTTTTTCAGGCGCCATTTTTCCCCCCTGAATGTTCTCACTTACCGTCAGAGAAATAAAGCATTAAAAGTGACGAAATGTGAGGTTCGAGTATCATTTATAGCGTGATACACACCGCATCCTCACCCGGTGTGAGTGTCACGCGCGACTCTGTTCACTTGCACTAAAATGAATCACTCATTTTGAACTTCGTTAACGGATCGAGCGAATCGGCTCTTAAACCGACCGAATCGAAATGTCGAGAATCGAATCGACTGTCTCAGTGAGGGAGGCCATGCTTTAATTTACACACACACACACACACATGCACAACACGCCATGGAGCTCGGAATCCCCAACTGTCATATAATAATTAATAATCAATTTCGAAATTATTTTCAGTATTTATTATTATTAATAAATAATAATAATAATAGGGTGAGAAGCTCAGCCATCCAGGAGGAGTTCGGTGTAGATCCGCTGCTCCTCCGCTTTGAGAGGAGCCAGTTGACGTTGCTCGGGCGTTTGGTGAGAATGCCCCCTGAACGCCTCCCTGGTGTGGTGTTTTGGGTGTGCCCGACCGGGAAGAGACCCTGGGGTCGACCTAGAACACGCTGGGGGGACTATGTCTCTCGACTGGTCTGGGAACGCCTCGGTGTCCCCCGGGGAAGAGCTGGAGGAAGTGGCCGGAGAGAGGGACGTCTGGACCTCATTGCTGAGGCTGCTGACCCCGGAACAAGCTGATGATGATGATGATGATGATGATAGATGATGCTTCTCTGTTTTTTCCCCCTCCCATGATTGTTTTTCATTGCATCTTTCACTTCTCACTATGATGTTTACAGTGACCGTCATGATGGACGAGCAGCAGGTCGAGGTCCCGCCCGAGGTGGGAGACGCTGAAATGGACGGGGCGATCCGAGGCATCCTGTGTGCGGCTGCAGGAGAAGCGGCGACAGAAGGAGAGGTGTCTGGGTGCGAAGGTGAAGGCAGGGGCGCTCAGGAAGGCAGCCCTGCAGCAACCCAAACCCCAACCTCGCGCAAGTGGAGCGCGGTGTGGGTTCACTACCGCAAGGTGGACCAGGAGAAGAAGGCGCTGTGTTTGCTGTGCATGGAGAAGATCCAGCACCAGAGTAGCACCAGCAACCTCATCAGACACCTGCAGAATAAGCACCCTACTGAGTACGCCCAGCTCGAGGAGCATTCGCAGAAACGACCCCCCAAACGCAAAAGCGAGGATCCAGATTATGTCCCTGCAACTTCACCCAAAACCCGTGCCCTGCCTGCCAGCCGCATCGTCCCGTCTCAGCTCAGCAGCAGTCTAACAGGTACTCATTTCCTCACGGCCTTTCTCTCATCATGTACTGTCATGATGTCTTTAAATAAAAATAAAAATTACGCTGTCATGTAATGGGATTAATCATTAAAAAATTAATCAAAATATTGTGTGGTTTTGTGCTTTACCAAGACGTGTATTGATAAACTCGAGACATTTTTAACTTAATTTGTTTTTGTAGTTTATTTTAAATGCATCTTTTGTGATATTTTCTTAATAGATTTTTACCATGATATGTATTTTTAATAATTTATAATGTTTTATTGTTTAGTTTTTCCAAGTATGCTTTTTTTCCTGCAGTTCTTTTTATTATTATTATTATTGTTATGTTTATTATTGTGATGGTTCTTTAAAATGTTTGTACTGTCTGTGGGCCAGTAGTTGACTGGAGCGATGGGCGGCGGATCCTGGAGCGCGAGCGCGAGCTGACGGAGGCTTTGAGGCGCGTGCAGCAGGAAGAGGGGCGGAGTTTGCAGCAGCAGAGGGATTTAATGCAACAGATCCGGGAGCTGGACGCGGAACGCAGGGTGCTTCAGAACCAGAAACGCGAGCAGGAGGACGAACATCACAGACTGAAGAGGGAAAAGGAGGAGCTGGATATGGTCAAAATGGAACTCCAGAAGGAGCGAGAAGAACTCCACAAAGAGAGGGAGGAGCTATTTAAGGCCAAGGAGGAGTTTCGGAAAGAGAGGGAGGAGTTGGAAAGACAGAGACAGGAAATGAATAGAGAGGGACACATACAAGGCCAAGTGTCTGAGTTTTACAACTGTTGATTGGTTCTAATGCTTCACTGTTAAGGCAACATCTTCTTTCCAGTTCTTGTAATTTTTAAAAGCTTAGTGGATGTAGCTGAGAGATTTCATTACTTAGCCTCACGGTTTCCCCTTCTGGACGTTCATGAGGAGACAGGAGGAGGAGGAAAGGGGGATACTGTATTTTCCTGTGTAGACAATGCATCTCCCTGTGTCATTTTTAACATTGTAAAGTCCTGCAGAACCCAATACAGCGTGTTCTCTCTCGCTCGTCACCGAGCCGTTCTTCTCTAATTCACTATCTGAGACCATGACATCAGCTGTTGTACTGTGGTAAGTATTAGAACCCCCACCCTGCCGTTCCTATTGGTGGGCCTGGACCATGGAACAAATATTGTATCGTGGTTTACTACAGCAATCTTACTGTTAATTTATTATTTTATAACTTTTTTTTTTTTTTTTTTTTTTTTTTTATTGAACCCTTTGCTCATTAATGATGCAAAGCTACATCAGCTTTAGCCGAGACGTAGTCAACAAATCTGGAAATTAGATTTAACTAGGAAGGTGTAAGTAGAAAGATTTGCTGAATATTCTTAACACCTGGGTTGCTATCATTATTTTTATTATTAATGTAGGGTTTTTTTGTACTTGTCCCATACTTGTTTTTTGTACTTGTCCCATGAGCTAGCACATTGTTTTTGTTTTTTGTTTTTTTATTTTGTAAATGAAAAGTTCTGCTTTCAACACTTGAGATAAAAATGACACCTGATGTATGAAACCAGTTTTAAGTTAATTATGTTCATTAGTTTTACGATTTTTTTTTATTATTTTGTGCATAAAAGTTATAATTGTTTTCTTTTAAAAAAAGCTCTTAAAACCATAGGACGTATCGTTTTCAAAAATCAAGTCCTGGAACTATAAAACTAGAAGGCCTATTCCTAAAACCCTGAACTTTGTGTAGGGTGAGTTTCACCTCGACTCCTGATTAAATTAATAAATAAAGAACGTTTCATAAATACACTTATTTCCCCAATAATTAAATATCAACAAAATAAAGGCCACCTGAGCCCTGACTGCGGTTGTAGGTGCGAGGCTGCATTAAATATCAATAAATGGAAGCGTTTAAAGTAAGCTCAGGAATAGGATGTTTGTGAATGGGTACTTTGGTCTGGATGTGTTGATAAATGGTCATCGGTGGCTCAGCTATGGCTCTGGGGCACTGATCTGCAGGTGGAGGGTTCAAGTCCCGGTACCACAAAGCTGCCAGTGTTGGGAACTTGAGTAAGACCTTAAACACTCAGCTGTATGAAAATGGTAATCTGTTTTGGAGAAGAATGTCTGCCAAATCAGTAATTGTAAATTTGCTACAATAATGTACGAAGAACAGTTTCACATCAACATATTTGATAAAGGGAACATGTGTCTGGTGGGAAAAGTGTGTTAACTTTATTAACTGTTCAATACAAAAATATTGAACTGTGTTGGTCAGACTGCATAATCTGGTTGGTTATTTAGCAGCTGGGTATAATAAATGTAGTATCTACTTTTTCATATTAAAAATTTATCACGACAAACTACTACAGACACCTGAAGCGAAAGCCAAGAGTTCTCTTTTTCAACCCAAGTTGTTGTTTTTAAGCAGCACACAGCTAAGCCTACAAGTTTAACCACTGAGTCTGGTATAGTTAAAGGTCCTTTATTCTTTACAGCAGGGGTCAGGACCCTATGGCTCAGGAGCCAGATGTGGCTCTTTTGATGACTGCATCTGGCTCTCAGCTGAACCTCACCACGTACCAATCAGACTGCTGAGACATCAGCAAAACCATGCAGAACCAGAAGGTGAATTAATAGTAAAAAATACTTTATTTATTAGTGAATAACTTTGTTATAACAATGTTATTAAAAAAATAAATTCCGAGTCTTATTATACTCTAAAATCGTTGATCTTCCTTTTCCGTTTAGTTTCGTTCAGTATTAAAAAGAATATATATGGCTCTCATGGAATTACATTTAAAAATGTGTGGGTTTATTGGCTCTCAGTCAAAAAGGTTCCCAACCCCTGCTTTACAGGTTAGACCAGGTCTGATTTGGTCTCCGGTCTCAGGGCTGATTGTTTTGTTTGTTTGTTTTTAACAGCGATTGTGGACTGTGCTAGTTAGCTGCTTTGGCGTACAGACTTTCTCAGGACTGATGCAGTCAGTTAAGGTATTTATATTTAGAGTTAAAAGTTTGATGTGTAAGAAGGTAGTGGGTAAGAAGAGTAATTACACGTCATATCACAATAGGAAAACTTCAGGAATGTAGGAGTCCAAGCATCGGCTTAGAATCTGTACTGGAATTGGAAGAGCTCAGTGCTATAACCTCCTTAGTCAAAAATTTGTGGTTTCAAGGAAATACACATTACGATTAAATCATATTTATCAAATGATTGGGTATTTTAGCTGCTAAGAAGCTGCAGTTGTTCACTTTGGAGTGACTTTCCGCATATGGGGCGAAACCTCTATTGTCAGAATATGATCCGACCCCATCACAGACTTAGCACTTAGAACTATTCGTGTGTTTTGTTTTTAAACGGTGATTTATTGCCTTCCTTTGGTGCAGGGTTCTCAAATTGTGGTAGATGCTTTACTTAGTCTCCAGCTACTCTCTCGAACACACAAAACTCGCATATCATTTCAGTGAGAGAGTTGATATCTCCAGCACTGAAAAGTTGTCTCGTCATATCCTGAGTGTAGGAGCAGGAGCAAGGGGCTTACAAGGAGGAATCTGGAATTCACCAGAACTTTTCTGTAAGAAAGGTTCTTTCGTCTTAAGGTGAGGTACAGTTGAGAATTTAATGATGCAAAATGTCAGATAGGGTTTACTATGATTTCACTGTAAGAAGCATTTGAGGTATATAACGCTGCAAGCAGCGATTCCCAGGGTCCAAGTGGAGAGACGACTGAAATGGTGAAGATGGAGATGATGTCACAGAGACGGCCAAGCAGCTATGAACATATACCCCCGAACAAAAAAAAATATCTTGGATGGAATGTGGAAAGTCAGGAAAGAAAAATGGGAATAGCAAGTCCTGAATCATTTTAGTATAAAAGTTGAAATCACCCGCGCTGGAGGATCAGCTATGGTATTCATAGTTGAAATTTTTATGGTGCAGCAGGCAAGAGAAGTACTTACCTGCCACATCACAATAGGAAAACTTTTGTTTATTGTTTTTTTGATGAATATTGCAGACTGTATTAGTGTATTGTTACCTCTATTTGGACTGGGGTTCTCTGCTTTGTCTTGAGGTCTATTTCATGGTTTACAGAAAAAAAGGAGAATGATACTCCGATTATTTTTTTCCAGTCCTGTCGCTTTCAAAAACATAAAAACACTGATAGATACCTGATGATTTTGTCATCTTCTGGGCTACTCAGTATCCATCTTGTACTAAACTGCTCTTCTGTATTTTCTATTTTTCTTATTACTTATGCTCTATCCTTTTCATACTGTTTACACTTCATTGTTGCTCTGATTATTGTTTATTCCACTTGTGTATTTATAATTTTTTTATATCCTATATTAATTCCACAAGGGAACTCCACCTCTGCATCTAACCCATTCAAAGTGAACGCACACACTCTGAGCAGTGACCAGCACCTTCCCCTTCCTCCACCTTCATGGCTGAAGTGCCCTTGAGCAACGCACCTCGCCTCCAACTGCTCCCATGGCACATCACTTCTTCTTCATCATCATCATTCCTCTTCTCCATCCCTCCTCTGTTTACTTGACCCCAAGAATCACTGCTTGCAGCTCTATTTTCTATGATATCATGATGTGCGGTCATAATAAACTCTCAATTTCTTTGCCATGATGTCACACCATGTATGACGCAATGGCCTTGGATATCCCAAAAATATATATTTTTTTATTTCACTATCATCAAAGCCTTTTTTTCCTCTTTCTTGCTTAATATTTTTAGGGATAGGGGGAGACTGGAGCTTATTTCAGACAACACTGGGCAAATTGTGGGCTCCACCCTGAGCAGCTCATAAGACCATCACAGGGCAACACACAAAAATTCACATCTAAGGGGAAATTTGGAACATCCAGATAGCCTAATGTGCACATTTTTTGGACTGGTGGAGGAAACCCATGCAAGCAGAGGGAAAACATGCAAACGCTACATAAACGGCCGAGCACGGGGACTCGATCCCAGGACCTTCTTTGGTGTGTGATGATGGACACAACGTCTTGTGCCGCCTGACAGTTTTTCAGAGTTTCATAAACACAACCACGCCTACCTTGTCCCTTACCGCACACCGTAGTTGTGTCACGTGACGTGGTGTAACTGAAAAAGCTTTCAAAATGGCTGACTGCTGAGTTTGTTTTGGAACGAAGCAGCTTTTATATTATGGTTTTTCACTTTTATTTATAAAACACGTTATTTCTCCCGGCTGCTCTTGTATCTTTTATGTATTTAGAATCGAATTAATTGTCACGACGGATAAGAATTAATGATGTGATTATTATTATTATTATTATTATTATTATTAAATTAACCAGAGACAGAAATTCGGCGAGTGTTCCAGACGTTCAGGTCTATAATGCCTTTCCAATTCTGTCCACAATGCGGATCAAAACTGCAGCCTGGGTTCAGGTTTTGTCCGTCTTGTGGAGAGAAGCTGCCCGGCCAAGTGGTTCTTCCTGAATTCACAAGCACTGAGGAGTCAGAAGTTCCTGATGTGGTGTGTAATTTCAGCACACAGATGAGGTTGAGGAATGCAACTCCGTTCCCGACTCAGGACATCAAGACAGGTAAAAAAAAACAAACCCAAAATAAAGGTGTTTATTTACACGTGACCTACTCTGCATCTAAGAACTATAACCTGGTAGGTTGTAGGAACTGATGAATATTTCAGAATTAGTCCCTTAAACACTAATTATCGCTGGCTGTCACAGCTACAGTGCCTGAGTTTAAGGTGTAGTATAGCTGTACACCTAAAAGGTGAGCGGTTATAAAGGTAAAGCGGTGCTTTTAGACAGGTTCTCCAGTAACTGGCGCCACTTCTCATGCTTGGGCTTGTGCTTCAATGTTTTCTTTATCCCTGATCTACCATAAAGTCTATTTTAGTTAGAAACACTTATTTATATGGACAGAATCAGATTTTGTGATCAATAAAAATGACTATCATTGTATTTGGTTGATTTTTAATTCATTATCAAGGAAATCTGACAGACATTTTTCCCACTTATCCCACAAATCCCATTATAAAGCCCTTGTTGCTATCGTCATTTCTGTCCGTCAGGAACGTGACGATAGAACCCTCCCATTCATAAATCACTCGTTGTAATAATAAATATATACAATCTCCATATCAATATCAAAATAAAGATCCTGCTTACTAGTCATGGGTTTGATAATTCGCAAAGAAATGTATCCTCTGAAATAGATTCATATTGTTGTCTATCGTCAGTCTGTCAGCTGATGGTCCATGACGATAGCAATCTCCGTGACAATTTTTGACACGCCCCCCGTCGGATGTTCAGTCACGCGCATGCACTGCACCATTCTTGTAAACTTTGGCAAATCGGCGGCTTCCGCTGGTAGAGGTTCGTATTCTTCCCTCCATAAAAAACCTTAACATGGTCATTTTGTATTATCTTTAAGAATTTTTTTCATGTTGGAATAAAGTGGCACCAGTTACTTGAGAACCTAAAGCCCTCCATTTTCAGTCAGCAGTTTATTCTGCCCAATTAGAATACATTTTTCACCTAAGGCCAAAAAAAAATCAACCTTTGTTTCTGGTAACATTGCAGAATAATTTTGCGTAGGTAGGTCAGTAAAAGTTTTTTTTTTCTTCTTCTTCTTCTTCACCCCGCTGCTCCGCCCGCAGCGCACGTGCACCCCCTTTTTCTCCCTCAGCACCGCTCAAGTGAATTTTCCCACTTGAGACTCTTAAAGAGACAGTGTACCTATCGACACTCAATAACAATAACCACTGGGTTACAAAAACACAGGACAAAACTCTAGAGTCGGCGGAAAAAAAGTGAGTCGGTCGGGTGACCGGAAACAAAGGTTTTTTATTTTTGGCCTAATTTGTGTAACTAAATGAGCATCCAGATTCAGAAAGCATGTTTTGAAATGAAGTGCTACATGTTGTTCTAAAAGCTGTAAATAAAGATTGGTTTGAAGTTCATTCTCTCATTTCTGTACAGCTGCTTCTGATGATTCTTCAAGCTCCTCTACAACACTGATTCGCTCTCCGATCAGATCCACACGCAGATCTGGTGTCAGGAAAACGTGCAGTCAGTCCACACCACCTAAACCTGTCACAGACCATGGTGAAGGATCTCAACAAACTCATTTCATACAGATCACATCGCCCCGGATTTCAGATCAGAGTCCTGTCACTTCGCCTCAGAAAAGAAAAAAGTCCACAGACGTGAGAGAGGAGGATCAGCAAAAGAAAGTGCTCGCTCTGACTCCTCAGACCCCGCCCAGTGGTGAGTGGTTACGGAATAGCTGAGAAAAGTATTGAGCGGTGGACAGAATAATATTAAAGAAGAAGAAAAAATCTTCTCAGCTCTCAGTCAACCTTATTAAAATTTTGTAAATACCCTGGTACTGTGGTATTTTCATATTTGCGTGACTTTGTTTATAGGTAAAGCTAAGCGGACAAAGCGGCCATGTGCTTTGGAGCCTGTGCAGGAAGGACTGGAGTTTTGTGATCAGTCAGGAAAGAAATGGAGACTCGGAAACTTGTTGAATCAGACGGATGTGGAGCTGATGTACGAGGGTATGTCTGGTCATTTCGAACCATTTGACTTTATCTGGAGCATTGAGCACGTATTGAAAGGGCTGTGTGTAAATGTTTAGAGAAAATAACATGAACAAGGAGCTTAGGCTGACACTATGGCGGATCAATCCCACATGGATTTGACGTGTAAGGAATACGGGTGGGGTTCAAGAGCTTTGTTTTTGAAAAGGGGGTGGAGTCTGTTTTTGGGTCGTAAGGGATATCATTGTATTAAACCTGATGTTTAAAATCACAAAGTACATTTTTAATGCAGCGGAAGAGCAGAGTGAGTAAAGAGTGACATGTAAACCTGTAAAAGGTGTGGGTGTGTTATAAAAGCACTTGTTGTGTTTTCAGTGCAACAGGTTGGTGTACGGAGCTCATCTAACCACATAATGAGACTGGTGAGAAGCAACACACTGACTATATACAGTAAACACCCAACTGTGTGTGTATAGTGTGTATGTTTACACTATGTGTGTGTGTGTGTGTATACGTGTGTATCTCCCTGTTCAGGGTCCAAAAGATGGACAGTTTTTCAACGAACAGAATTTTCTTCAACGAGCCGCCAAACCTGCTGCAGGTGAGAGTATCCTGTCACCTTCTGACGTTTAACTCACCAGATACCAAAGGATTTATTCAGAAACCGTTCGTATGGGTGTTTACATAAGGAGTGTGGTTTTCTCCCAGAAAAATAAAGCTGGAAGGTTCTTCTATTCGGAGGTTTGTCACTAATCATGTGTTGGCCAGGCCTTGGCTGTCTGTGCAGCGTGTCATGAGCGTCACTTTATGTAAATGAGCTGTCAGGACTGAGATTTGGACTTTATAGGCAGTCAGTATGTGCACATGAGTAGGAAGGAAATCAGAATTTCAAAAATGTTTGTAAATTCTGCAGGAAATTTTTGTTGTGTGTTTTAGACAGACACTGTATGTAAAATGTAAAGATATCCTTAAAGGTGTGTGTGTGTGTGTGTGTGTGTGTGTGTGTGTGTGTGTGTGTGTGTGTGTGTAGATCTTTTTAGTGGAGAAGTGGATGACGAAACATGTAATGAACTTCCTTGGAATTCCATCATGTGTTGGTTTTGGACTTCATGAAACATACAGGTGTGTGTGTGTGTGTGTGTGTGTGAGTGTGTGTGTGTGTATGGGTGTGAGTGTATGTGTTTATGTGTGTGTGTGTGTGTGTGTGTATATATATATTGGTGTGATTGTGTGTTTGTGTGTGTATATATGGGTATGTGTGTATGCTCTGTATTAGTTTTGGTCAGGCTGCAGTGGAATGGCGTGCCGTGTTCCAGGCTGTGTAAACGCAGTGATGAAGGCATTTTTACGGCGGTGTTATTCGTGTACTTTGCCGCCAGCTCCGTTTGCTTTACTTGCAGCACGCAAAGCAGGAGGGAGCGAAAGGGAACATTTAATGTAAACCAGGACCGGAGTGCTTTTGTCTCTTTTCTCTCTCCCCGGACGACACTCGGCTCTGGGAGTTTAACAGCGCCGAGCGTTTTACCCGCGCAGGAAGGATTGTGTGTGTTCTCCTGCAGCGCGTCGGTGTTGGCGCTTGGCTCAGTGACCCAGCACGTGAATGGCAGCTGCTTAATGGCGGTTTCGCCTGCAGCACATTAACGTGTTGTTTCTCGGCCTGAGGTGCAGCGACACGACGCCTTCAAAGAACACGCTGGAAACGTGCTGACAGCCTTTCAGAGGCTTTAAAATAAAAATACTCTCACTCCTTTAATCTCACTCCTTTACTCTCACTCCTTTATTCTCACTCTGTGTGTATGTGTGTGTGTGTGTTTGTGTGTTTGTGAAAGTGTGTGTGTGTATGTGTATATGTGTGTGTTTGTGAAAGTGTGTGTGTGTGTGTGAAAGTGTGTGTGTATGTATGTGTGTGTGTGTGTTTGTGAAAGTGTGTGGGTGTTTGTGTGTTTGTGAAAATGTGTGTGTGTGTATGTGTGTGTGTGTTTGTGAAAGTGTGTATGTGTGTGTGTGTTTGTGTGTTTGTGAAAGTGTGTGGGTGTGTGTGTGTGTGTGTTTGTGAAAGTGTGTGTGTATGTATGTGTGTGTGTGTGTGTGTGTGTGTGTGTGTGTGTGTGTGTGTGTGTGTGTGTGTGACAGTGTGTGTGTGT
>JAQNCB010000017.1:18167864-18178405 GCA_030068295.1 Euristhmus nudiceps | reverse complement strand
TCTAAACCGTACAACATCGCTGCTCTCACCACCATCTTCTACACCTTTCCTTTCATTCTTGCTGATACTCTTTTGTCGCACATCACACCTGACACTTTTCTCCACCCGTTCCGACCATGGTTTGTCGATTGATATCCTTCAAAAATCTCTAAAATAGATGCCTGAATCTTTAAAAAAAAAAAAAAAAGCTTTTGAGGTATCACAGATATCCAGCATTCTGTTTCTCGTGTTAAAATAGCAAAGACTATCATTCTGTAATTCACATGCGAACTGAACACAGAAGAGACTTTATTTTCTTTTGCCATCCCGAAGAATCCAGTTCGCTAGATCAGCTGACCAGTGACATCACCATTCTATGTATGTGCGTGTGTGTGTATGTGTGTGTGTTTTTAGATGTTACTCCCGAGCACTGCAGCAGAATCTGCCCTCCTGTCTAAAAGAATGCTGGAATCTGCTCACATCTGAGGCGTTCTTCCTTCTGTTGGCCAACCTGACAGGGTTAAAGCTGCACGCACTCGCTATGGGAGACGAGGAGAGTGACAGTGAAGGACAAGATGAACAGCGCGAAGGAGAGGGTGGATGGAGCGAAGGAGAGGGTGGACGGCGCGAAGGAGAGGGTGGACGGAGTGAGGGACAGGATGGCCAGAGCGAAGGACTGGGTGGACCGAGCCAAGGACTAGATGGACAGGGTGAGGGACAGGATGGACGAACCAAAGACGATGAGAGAAACGATGTAGATGGTCAGGGTCCCAGTACCACTTCTTCAACGGAGAAGGAAAACAAAGGTGATCAAACTTGCCTTAGCTTGGTGAGAGAGAGTCCTTTCGCTGTCTTTCTTTCTTTCTTTTCATCAGGATCCACCCCCCCGTGTATGTGTGTGTATGTTTCAGGTCCTGCTGTGTGTGTTGGTGAGCTCCGTCATTGGTCTCATGGTGATTATACTCTGCTGCACGACTCTGTTAAAAGAGAGTTTGCTCTGGACCTGCTGCTCCACCTGGGCTGCACAGGTAACACCTGTCTCACCCCTCACATCTGTCTCACTCCTCACATCTGTTTGGCACGTTCTACTCCTGTCTTACTTCTGTCACAAATACCTCAGTTTACATACACCCATCTCATACCTCACATCTGTCTCACTCCTCACATACCTGTCTCATACCTCTCTGCACACAACTGTCTCATACCTCACACCCGTCTCACTCCTCACATACCTGTCTCATACCTCATACCTGTCTCACACCTCTCTGCACACAACTGTCTCATACCTCACACCTGTCTCACTCCTCACATACCTGTCTCACTCCTCACATACCTGTCTCATACCTCTCTGCACACAACTGTCTCATACCTCATACCTGTCTCACTCCTCACATACCTGTTTCACTTTTGTCTTACTCATTTGTGACACCTGTCTTGCTCTCAATCCTGTCCTGTCTGCAGCTGTCTCACTCCTCTTTCACACCTGACAGCTGTCTCTCTCTCGTCTCCTCTATTTGTCTCCCTCTGCCCCTCTGTTTTTGATTAAACATTATTTTCTGTTTCAGGGTGGAAGGCGGACTTTGGTGGCTTTACCTCATACATCGCCCATGATGAAGATGAAGAGGTTTGTGATGAAATCACACCAAGTTTGCAGCGTTCTAAGGGCAGCTGTTAAACTTCATTCATAAATAACACGCATATAATCTGCGGTCGTTCCACAGGGACAGACGGGAGGGAAACTTTTATCTGATTCTTTATTAATTAAAAGTATTTCTGGTTACTTTACACTTTCCTGAGCGTCCTGTCGTATCCATACGCCTTCTTTAAGACACGCTACTCACAGACCCCTCCCACTGATGATGACGTTCCATCTCAGAAAGGAGCAATTCTTAGCAGTGCTGTAGTGGTCAAAAAATAAGTGAGAACACGATGGAAGCGAAGCGACCGAGGCGCGCGGAGCATGGGGGGGGTCTGGGAGAGGCTTTGAAACTATTTAGCTCTTCATCTCCGTGTCTGGGAGGGGCTTTGAAACTATTTAGCTCTTCATCTCTGTGTCTGGGAGGGGCTTTTAAACTATTTAACTCTTCATCTCCGCTTTTTATTTACACATTCGCGGAAATTTACATTGATCAGCTATAAGGTAGACCAAATTAAGTCATTACATGCAACTCAGCCACTAAAGCAAGCAGGTACACAGCGTGTGCCCACCACTACAGCACTGGCCCTTAGACTTTTTTTTATTTTTTTTTTTTAGCTTAGATGAAAAAAATTCTCTTGGTAATAATTGCGTGTGTGTGTGTTTTCAGCTCCTGACTGTGCATCCTGAGGAGAACTCTTTAGCGTTGGTGTACAGAGACAAAGACACTCTAAAATTCATTAAACACGTCAATCACAACGCTGCTGTTCAGGAACCCGCCCTCACACACTTCTATGATTTATCTTTCACCTACTATGAATAAACAGTCTCGCTCACACTTCAAAGACTTTAATTACTACTTTATACAGCACCGAAGGCTCATGAAAAGTGCACGCCCTTATTTTGGCGTGAATAATTAATAAACCGTGTCTCTGCTCTACACTTTACTAAACAATTAATAATAATCATCATCATCATCATCTTCCGCTTGATCCGGAGATGGGTTACGGGGAAGCAGCCGAAGCAGAGAGGCCCAGATGTCCCTCTCCCCAGCCACTTCCTCCAGCTCTTCTGGGGGGACACCGAGGTGTTCCAATAATAAACACTCATTTATAAATTCATTCAAATTTAATATTTGTTTGTGCATGTGTGTACAACAGAAACATTCCATCAACATGTCTTGTACCAGATCATATCTTTACACCCCATCTCGATACGCTTTAGTTAACTTAGAAAAAGTCATCTTACCTGAAAATACTGAGGATTGCTATGGTTCTACATGAAGCTTTTTATCTAACTCCGCTATTGGGGTGAACAAATGAAAGAACCATTTCTGATATTTAAAAAAACCCGTCATCACTCCAGGAGTGTGTTTAGTGTTAATCAAGGCGTCAAAAGTCTAGACAAAACCTTGTGTTAAATGTGAACTAGAATGAAGACGGCAGTAGTTGAGGCACTGGGGGGTACAGATCCAAATGTCATGGGTTCAATCCCCAGTACGACCAAGTAACCACTGTTGGGCCCTACAGCAAGGCCCTAAACCATAGGTGTCAAACCCCGGCCCGCGGGCCAACTCCGGCCTGTTAAGTGATTTTCTGTGGCCTGCAAGACGCGTCACATAACACGACACATGAATTCGTCTTGACCAATCAGCTTGCGAGACCAGGCTTCAGGCGCCTGATTCAGGAAAAGAATCGAATCGTTCTTTTCTCTGCAATCCCTGATCCATAATAATAATAATAATAACGCGCTTTCTCCTCTCTTTCTCTGGTTCCGTGATGCCACAACACGCTTCGCATCTCTATTAAAAGTTATTAAAGCTGTTTCTATGAAAAGTTATTGAAGCCTTCACTTAATTCCTTTTTTTATGTACCACACTGTTGAGTCACAAGCCGTAATGGCGCTCCGGCCGACATTACAAACGCAAGAACAAAATAAAACGCAGGATAACATTGAAAGTGAGTGTGTGTGACTCGGTAAAGTAGGATTGTCTGAACAGGTGAGTTTTGAGTCTGAATATGAAGAGAGACTGAGAATATGATTATCGTACATTCTTTGCACCAACCGTTACCATGAAACCTTATTCTTCATCCTTCCACTAGGTGGCAGCAGCCTATTGCAAGTAAACAGCGAATCATTCATGACTTAAGAAAGATTGCATGCTAGCTTGTCGCTGTTAAGCGCTTTTAGAATTGATGTCCGGCGATTATTTGTCCCTCGGTCACCTTTAAATTCAGTGATGTGGCCCTCAGTGAAAATGAGTTTGACACCCCTACCCGAAACCCTCAAGTGCATGCTTGTGTATATAAAAGAAGATAACTGTAAGTCACTCTGGATGAGAGTGTCTGCCAAAACACTAAATGAAGAATGTTCTCTATCATACGTACACCACTGTTTATCAATCACTAATCAGTTTATTATCAGTTCAGCTTGAACTGTAGACACTCCTGTGCATCAGCAGTTACCAAGGAAACGATAACCTGCTCGAGCAAGTGCATTAATTATTAACTGTGTGTGCGTGTGTTATCTAAGAGTAGTGCAGGTCCAAGGGTGGAGCTCTTTGCGTATTTTGAGTGTGTATCTGTGTAACTCGGGACACAGTGAGCAGAATGCTTCTATCACGTTCTGTGAAACGACGCAGTAACAATGAACCTCACGGAGTTTTGTGCACTGTGTTGCCAAGGCGGTCAGTGCCGTGTTAAGCTCCGGTGATGCCGTGGTCTGTACTTCAAACACCTCCAACGTCCCCCCGTAACTCTGTGCCACGACGTGTACCTCCTCCACCAGATAGGTCCACGTGTGGAGGCGGAGCTGTCTCACCGGGATGCTGGGCTGAAGCACGGCAGGAACATGAAGCTCCGGGAGAGTGTGATCCAACTCCAGGTCCACTCTCAGTCTCGGGTGCCTGAGGCGCATGTCTGCCCAGATTTGGTCACAAAGAGGTGTGACGTACTTCAGCGAGCGCTCGCAGCGCAGCTCCAGCAGCTTCACTTCTGTTCTCTGGGGCTCCATGAGGTCTCTGAGGACATCATGAGACACGCTAGCTTGAAAAAGCCCAATGGTGTTCAGCACTGGACAGCATTTCAGGACTTCCCTGATTGTCTCCGAGACGACTCCACACACCAAAGAACTGTTATTGATGAAGAGGCTTTGAAGGGCGGGGCACAGTGTGGCTACACTCTTGACAAAGCTGTCATTTAGGGTAAAGGGAACGCCCCTCAGGTCCAGCGCCTTG
The DNA here is from genome assembly GCA_030068295.1 of Euristhmus nudiceps. Classification (NCBI taxonomy): domain Eukaryota; kingdom Metazoa; phylum Chordata; class Actinopteri; order Siluriformes; family Plotosidae; genus Euristhmus; species Euristhmus nudiceps. The sequence goes on along the minus strand of JAQNCB010000017.1, from coordinate 18,173,555 downwards.
AGTGATGACCCGCTTGTCAGGACGTCCACTAATCCCTGCAACAGGTCCTGTCCTGCGTAAAACAGAGGCGAGTTCTCCAAACAGCTGATGCACAACGAGTGCAGTCGGCCGTGACCCCCGGCTAGAACCTGCTGCAGAACCCACAGTCCAGTCTTCCGGTGAGCAGGATCAGCCAAACTGACAGTCAGCCTTAAGTGTCTGATACATGGTAGAAGTTTAGAGAACCTGTAAGGATCACAGTCTCCAGACTCGCACCTGATTGGACAGAAGGAAAAAGTCATAAGCTAAATAAAATCAGAAACAACAGATACACTCATAGATTAAGCGAAACTGTTTGCACTCACTTGATCTCAGTCTGTGTCCATGCGCTCGGACAGGATAAGCTGTTGGACCATGTTTTACACACCAGGGAGGTATTATATTTATCCTTCAGAGACAGGAATGAGAATATATATGCAAGGATTTCTTCTGGGAGTTCCATTAGAATGGCTTTCAAATCAAACAATAACACACCAAACGATTAAACATCAACTCTATGCCTAATCTTTTTTCCACTGAGGTTTCTCTCCTACTTCATTCAGGAACGACTTGACTCTTTCGGTTACTTCCTCTACTCCTCCTATGTTACATCATTAGGCTACGTCAGAAACGTCAACTCTGTGCCGCCATCTTGGCTGGGGCAAGTTTTTAAGTTCATTACCCAACACGTTACACAGAAGTACACTCACAGTGTGCAGAATTTATATGCAGAAATAATAATAGAGGGAATATTTAAAAAAAATAGAGGGGAAAAAAAGGAATGCTTGGAAGGAATATTTTGTTGCATGAATTTAAAATAACAGCTGTAACTCATGTTTCTTTCTCTTATAATAATAATAATAATAATAATAATAATAATAATGTTGTACCTGCACAGCATTGGTTTATTATGTGTTTTTACACTTACACTGCATATGACATACTTAAATATATAAGATCCAAACAAAAGATCGAACGTAAAGAAAGTTGTTTATTGTTTTAACGCCGGTTGCCGATTGCAGGACAAGTGCATTATTGCCACGAGTTCTCTGCTTTAGTTTATAGATTGTTTCCAAAAAAAACTTTTTTTTCAATCCTGTCATGTTCATTACATGACATTAGTGGATGCTTGATGACTTTATTATCTTCTGGCCTATTCAATATTCCTCTTAAACTAAATTCCCCTCCTTTATTTTCGATTAGTCCTTTTAGTTTTTTCTCAATCCTGTTCATTGTGTTTACACTTCTTTAGTATGTGTTCTCCCCCCAGTGCAGCTAACTGGGCTATCAAAGGCCGGCCATGTCTCTCAAAGTCTGTGGTCAGACGCATGTAATAGAACCATTGCTGACTTTCGAAAAGACTTGGATGGATTGCTGTTTCTTCCATGCAATGGCTTGGCGAGCTGTCCAAAGTGTACCCTGCCTTTGCCCAGAGTTGGCCGAGGTGGGTTCCAGCCTCCCCATGATCCTAGATAAGATTCAGCGGTTCAGGAAATGAACGAATGAATACATGTTCAACAGGTTCACTTTCATCACAAACCCCATATCTTCCACCTTCGTGTTTTACCATCTCCCTTTACTTTTGTAAAGGAATGTAGACCTTTCCAATATGGCGGACGTGTTGTCGTAGCTTGCAAAAACGACTCAACGCCTTTTAATTTATTTCCTCTATTCTTGAGCCTGACTCCCAAAAACTTTCGACCAATCAATTTGATGCAGATCAACGTTTCAGCGAATCGAAATTAACTTGGCCGTGACGTAACCCCGAACCCATACTGACCAACTTGGGTAGTGTGATTTGTCCGATTTTTCAAAAAAACTTTTTATCTTTACTCCAAAGGGTTGTTGTTTTCGGCACAAAGCCCCCTTTCATCGGCGTGTGAGTAGTTAAATTATTTCTGAATATTTTCCCTGTGTGTTAGCTATGCTAGTGAAATGTTTTCTTTAGCTAACTTAGCTAAGTAGCTTGTTAGCTTGAAACGTCAGACTGTTCCAGTTAGTGGAAATATTTTCGTTGGAGAAATCTGATCCGTTCGCTTCTAATTGTTTAAAATTTCTCATGTTGTCTTTGTTAAAATAAACAACTTGTGTGAAGAAGTTGCAGGTTTTGCTGCTGTTGTTACTTTGTAAGTTCATTAACGTTACCTGCCACCGAAACTCGCGTGACGTGAAACGCTCACTTCCTGTTTGTCCCTGAGCACGAGCTGCGGTTAGAGACTCAAGATAAGGAGGAAACCTTCATTTCTTCACCTTAATGCAATAAAATACAATTAACAGAAACGAGGAAGTGGAGTTAAATCGAGCTTCACCGTTTACAGTTTAAATTTCAGTTTCGGGCACAAAGAAGGGATTAAATGGGTCACAAAGAGCACCTTCAGCAACAAGAGGCGGAAAAGTGCAGCCACCACTTCATCCGTTCATCCATTCATCACTTCATCCATTTATTCATCCATCCAGCACTTCATCCATCCAGCACTTTATCCATTTATTCATCCATCCATCAGTTCTTCCGTTTATTCATCCATCCATCAGTTCTTCCGTTTATTCATCCATCAGTTCATCCGTTTATTCATCCATCCATCGCTTCATCCGTTTATTCATCCATCCATCATTTCATCAGTTTATTCATCCATCCATCACTTCATCTGTTTATTCATCCATCCAGCACTTCATCCGTTTATTCATCCATCCAGCACTTCATCCGTTTATTCATCCATCCATCAGTTCATCCATTTATTCATCCATCAGTTCATCCGTTTATTCATCCATCCATCGCTTCATCCGTTTATTCATCCATCCATCACTTCATCAGTTTATTCATCCATCCATCACTTCATCCGTTTATTCATCCATCCATCACTTCATCAGTTTATTCATCCATCCACCAGTTCATCCGTTTATTCATCCATCCAGCACTTTATCCGTTTATTCATCCATCCAGCACTTCATCCGTTTATTCATCCATCCATCAGTTCATCCATTTATTCATCCATTCATCCATCCAGCACTTCATCCGTTTATTCATCCATTCACCAATTCACCAGTTCATCCATCCATCAGTTCATCCATTTATTCATCCATCCATCACTTCATTCATTTATTCATCCATCCATCAGTTAATCTGTTTGTTCATCCATTCACCCATCCACCAGTTCATCCATTTATTCATCCATCCATCAGTTCATCCGTTTATTAATCCATTCACCCATCCATCACTTCATCCATTTATTAATCCATTCATTCATCCATCCATCCATCACTTCATCTGTTTATTAGTTCATTCATCTATCCATCAGTTCATCCGTTTAATCCATTCATCCATCCATCAGTTCATCCGTTTATTAATCCATTCACCCATCCATCAGTTCATCTGTTTATTAATCCATTCATCCATCCATCAATTCATCCGTTTATTAATCCATTCATCCATCCATCAGTTCATCCGTTTATTAATCCATTCATCCATCCATCAGTTCATCCGTTTATTAATCCATTCACCCATCCATCAGTTCATCCGTTTATTAATCCATTCACCCATCCATCAGTTCATCCGTTTATTAATCCATCCATTCACCCATCCATCCATCAGTTCATCCATTTATTCATCCATCCATTCACCCTTCCATCAGTTCATCCGTTTATTAATTCATTCATCCATTCACCCATCCATCCATCAGTTCATCCATTTATTCATCCATCCATTCATCCATCTATCACTTCATCCGTTTATCAATCCATCCATCCATCCATCCATCGGTTCATCCATTTATTAATCCATTCATTCATCAATCCTTCCATTTATTAATCCATTTATTATTTCATCATTCATTCATTTTCTGAACCGTTAATTCCTAATTAGGGTTGTGGGGAACCTGGTGTCCACCTCAGCCGACTCTGGGCGAGGACAGAGTACACCCTGTACAGCTCGCCAGGCCATCGCAGGGCAGAAACGCGCTGACAGCTGTGTAGCTACTCTTGATGGAAGTCAGCGATGGTTCCTTTACATTATTCTCACCACACAGTGAGAGACACGGCCGGTACTTGATAACCCAGTTAGATTAATCCATTCATTAATCATCAAATTATTAATTAATACATTTATTAATCTAATTTATTCATCCATTCACTTATTAATCTATTCAAATATTAATCCATTCATTAATTTATTAGTTTATTCATCCATCCATTAATCCATTCATTTATTAATCTGTTCATTTATTCATCCATCCAATCAATTCATCCGTTTATTTATTCATCCATTCTTTTGATTCATCCATTTATGAATCCATACATTTATTAATTATAATATTTATACATTTTTACATCAATTTATTCTTTTATTTATCCATTTTTATTCACCCTTTTATTTATAAATCTATTTTCCATATATTCATCCATCGATCCATTTATTCTTCCATCCATTTATTCGTTTCTACATCCAGCCATTTATTAATATATTTATTCTTCCATTCATTAATTTATTTATCCATGCATGTATTTTATCTATCCAATTATTTATCCTTTATTTCACCCATTTATTATTCTGTCCATCCACTTATTCCTCCATTAAATTATTTATCTATTTATTGGTTCATTCATCCATTAATTCAGTTCTTCACCCGTTCACTCATTTATTGTTTTATCTATCCTCATTCACGTTCCCATTTATTCATCTATTTAATTCAATTATTCATTTATTTATCCATTAATCCACCCACAGATTCATTTACTCATTCATTAATTAATCCATCAGTCTGTCCATTCATTTATCTCTTCACTTATTTTAATAATCCACCTATTCATTTATTCACTCACTTATTCATTCATTTATTCATCATTCAATTATTTATTCATCATATTCATTAAATAAACAAACAAACAAATGAAAGGACAGATGGATAAATGAATAAGTAAATGGATATGTTTAAACGTCCATTCATTCATTTCCTTATTCGTTTACCCTTCTGTCCTTTCATTTGTTTAATCATCCATACATCCTTTGTTTGTTTGTTTATATATTTAAATATCCCTCCATACATCCATGTTAATTTATTTGCTCCACCCATTGATATTCTACCTGCATGTAGATTTGATGAAGCAGACTTCACCTCTCGGAGCTCTTTCAGAGGAATCTCAGGTTCCACTGTTCGAGTTCTGTTTAGAGAGATTGCTTTAGTTTATAAAGTTGTAAATACCCGGATTATATAACTAGCGTGTGTGAATCACTTCATTTCATTCTTCCCTGAAGAACCAGTAGGTTCCCATTAAGTAACAGTTGATGGATATCAAATTCCCAGTCATTGATTACAGGAAGTTTCCTCTGATACAATGAATTCTTTCATTTCTTACCTTCAGACATTCCATCAGCAGAGACACTCCAATCTGTAAACACAAATGAGTTAAATTATTTCTTAGAAATGCAATTCATAGAATTTATACATAGATTTGTAACCACACATTATTTTAGATTTTAAATAACATTTTTAGAGTACTTGTTTATGAATATATAATGACTAGGGGTGTCACGAGATCTCGCGAGATGTAATTTGACGAGATTGCTCGTCGTTTTAAAATTCTGTCTCGCGAGATTTAAGAGGTTGGAAATCACAGGTATTCACGACGCCCCCGCCAGCGATTGTCATGGTGCAGAGTGGATTTATTGGAATTTATTTT
>JAQNCB010000017.1:17811884-17822426 GCA_030068295.1 Euristhmus nudiceps | reverse complement strand
TGTTCATAGAAAATAGGACACCGACTTCCCGCTGAAAAGCGAGCTGAGAAAGAGACAGGTGAATGAACTACAATCCCGGGTGTCCGAACAGCAGCCATTGCCACTGAAGCGTCGTGCCGGATGAGTCACGTGATCGTTCATAACAAGAGGCTTGAAGTTGGTTGTCAGAAGCTACAGTCCAGGCGATGCGTCCCCGGCTGATTCAGTTCAGTGCAAGTTATCAAAATAAACTCAGGTAATTACAAAAAAATGTTCATAATTAATTATGTTGTGTTCAATTTTGGCTCATGTGGTTATGCAGGTACATCAATATACATTGTGCACATAAAGAATCCTGAATATATTTGAAAATAAATATGTTCTGCATTTTTGTAGTGGGTAGATCTTTGTGACTTGGTCATGTTATAAGCAGTGTGAGCACCCCTTGGAGTAGAGAAACGGGCTCAGCATACAGCCCTGACGAGTGCCAGTATTGAGTGTGATGGTCGAGGAACAGTTGTGGCCTGACCTCACGTACTGGGGACTGTTAGTCAGAAAGTTCATGATCCAGTTGCGGAGGGAGGTATTGATTCCACGATCCTCAAGATTTTTGGTTAGTTCGGAGGGAATGACTGTGTTGATTGCTAAGCTGAAGTCAACAAACAGCATTCTTGCATATGTGGTCTTATTGGTGTGAGTATACGTGGTGCAGCGCTTTTGGTTACAGCATCTTCGGTATATAAATATGTGAAGAGGAAAAATAAATGGTTTGATCTGGCTGATCTGGTGCTTGACCCATGGCAAAATGCAACTTTTTTTTTTTTAGTCAATCAGCATGATTCCATAAGTGTTTCGTGCACTTCTGTTGGAATAATGCTGATCGACCAAAAAAAAAAGTATGTATATCAAACTGAGACATAAATCACAATTTCCTCTGTGATCAGTAAAGTATTCTGATTCTGATTCTGAAATCCATTATAAACCACCATGACACCATGACACCATGATCATTTTTTACACCTGGGGGAAAAAAAACCTCTTCGATTTAGGCCACACCCTTTTCCAGTCCTAAAATGTAGTCTTTATTGCGTAGCATATTAAACTTATTTAATACTTTTTTAAAGTGCATTTTAATTAAACATCAGCATGTGATGCAGTGAAAAGATTTAGAGTGCCTTCGATTTTGCGCCAGTTTCCCTTCGTGAGCCTGGGTGCTCTCTTTAGCGATGAACAAAATACAAAATTATGCAAGTTAATAGGCCATCTTCTCCCCAACATGTACAATTATCTCTTTATTTCCATATTAAAAGGTAAAATTCTCTCTCTCTCTCTCTCTCTCTCTCTCTCTCTCTCTCTCTCTCTCTCTCTCTCTCTCTCTCTCTCTCTCTCTCTAAAAAAATGCATCACACCTTCAAATTCAATTTACATTAGAAATGCTCATAACACATTCGAGACGGTGCAATGTGCCAGAACAGCTTTAGAAAAGAGATGCCACTTTGTTGCGTGAGTAGAGGAGTTAATTAGCTGATCGGATGGGTGCACTCCAAAAGAGACAAACCGAGGGCCCTTGGTAATCACGCTCCTTACTCACTTATTTCATTATTCCCCAGCGTTTGATGTAAGATCTGTCAAAGTGGCAACGTGTCATGTGCTTACAGGAATACACACACACACACACACACACACACACACACACACACACACACACGTATATGCACGCTTTGTTTATTAGGTTTAATGCTGAATAAATTCATCAGAAATTGCATTTAAGTAAAGCAGTTCAAAGCAGCGCTGCTCGTTCTGATCTCTGAGACGAGCCCAATTCTCCATCTCTGGATTCTTCTCCGACTATTTGTATAGATGGCGTGCATTTGGTGCCGCTTATTAAACGCAGGAGAAATTACAGGGGCTGATTGAAAGCCTGGGATGTTTTATGCCACGATGCTAATCAGTAATTAGCATCGTATGCATCCTAATACACGGTTCTGTGAAAGAATTGTGGAGAGAACCCCGGAAGGCTTTTATCACTTAAGTAACGAGCGTGACAGCAACATGATGCCTTCAGGGGCTGTAAAGATAAGCACACGGCTCAGACCCAATAAAAGGCGACAATTAAAATTGTTTAATGGAACAGAAGTGAGCATGGATGGGTAATGAACATACGTCTTCAAGCAGGGCGAGAGGAAACAACTTGTGAGACTTGTGACAGACTTTGACGTGTTTCCGGTTTTAATTGAATATAAAGTGTGTTTCTGAGAAGCAGCCAGAAGATTGTGTGTTTTGACAAACGTTTCGTGTTTTTGATCATCGTCTTCATCAGAATAAATGCAGGAATACACTATAATGTAATCTAATGTAATCTAATCTAATAACTCAGGGCTGATGAAGATGAAACCAGACCAATGCACTCAGCAGAAAAACATTTTTACTCGTCTCTCTGTTTTTTAAAAATGCAGAGTGAAAAGGTTCTGCTAGAAGTTTAAAATGCAAAAGAGCTGGCACGAATGTCAGAGGGGAAAAAAAATGAATAAACAATGAAAATTCTACACCCAAGATAAATCAAATTATATTTCTATATATATATATTTGAATTGCTTAATTTCTCTTTTGCATTTGATTATTAGATTTATTAAACTATATTAATTAGATGAAAAAAATATAAATTATTATTTATTGCACTTTATTCATTGATTTTTCTTTTTATTATTAGTTTTAAATGTATTTTTATATTGTGTTCCTTAAATTATTAAAAAAAATAATAATTGTGTAGCCATTTCACATGTACTTTCAACACTTTGTAGTAAGAGTAAGAAAAAGCTTTTAAAAAATCACAAAAAGGCCGATACAGATTTTAATTCAAATTATTTTTAGTTTGTGATTCTTCACGAATGTGTAAACATTCATTCATTCGTTTTCCGAACCGCTTAATCCTAATTAGGGTCGCGGGGATGCTGGCACCTATCTCAGCCGTCTCTGGGCGAGGGCGGGGTACACCTTGGGCAGCTCGACCAGGCAGATCCATCGCAGGGCAGGAAAACCCTGATGGCTATGCAGCCATATCTTGACGTCAGCAATAGTTCTTTTACATGCCTCGTACCACAGACAGTGAGAGACATGGTAGGCCAGTCAGCCGCACTGGGGGTGGGGGGTGTGGCAGCAGTGACAACCCAGTGATAGTGGGGCTTCAACCCCTGACCTTGGGGTCAGTAATCCAGCAACCTACCACTTAGCTACTACTGCCCCCTGTACAAATATTATTTTTATAAAAAAATATGTTCAAAGTTTTGAATAAGAAGTTGGGGTGTGTGTATGTCTGTACGTGTGTGTGTGTGTGTGTGTGTGTGTGTGTGTGTGTGTGTGTGTGTGTGTGTGTGTGTGTGTGTGCGTGAAAGAGAAATTGAGAGAGACAGTCACATTCAGTAAGCTAACTGTGTCATCGTTTTTCACTCTACATCTCACCTGTTCAAGGATTGTTGTTCCTGAACTCTTGTTCGATGGAATCAGAGGTGAGTTAAATACACACACCGTACAGCAATATAAATGTTTCAGTGCTTCTCTCATGTGTTATTCATCTCTCTTTTATCCGCTGCATTGTTTCTGCTGTTATTGTTAAGACCCTCCTGAATAAATCATATCAAGCTATGCTTTAGCTTCAAGGTTAATAAAACACGCAGATGTGAATGTAGCCGCGGTTCCTAATCCGCTCCGTGAGAAATTTCCATTTCAAGGATTGAATGAAAAAAGTATCCGTTTTCTCACCTTTCACAAAGATGCCATCTCAAAAAACATGATTTTACATGAATGCAATGTTTAGAAATAATCACTGCACCATGTGCAGCAACAGTCTTCTAAACGTGTACAATATTTTGGTTTTTTTAGACAAACATAAAGTCACCTCCAGACACTCCCCTTACCCTACTCGTACCCATTTCTTATCCTGCCATGAGCCTCCCCTTACCCTATTTTTATCTTGCCCTTGCTCTTCTCTTACCCTACACGTACCCTAGTCTAACCCTGCCCTTACACTCCTCTTAGCCTATTTGTATCTTGCCCTTACTCTCCCCTTACAGGACTCGTACCCTATTCTTACCCTGCCCTTACCCTCCTCTTATCCTGCCCTTACCCTATTCATACCCTATTCTTATCTTACCATGAGCCTCCCCGTAGCCTACTCTTACCCTGCCCTTACCCTCCCCTAACCCGACTCATACCCTACTCTTATCCTGCCTGCCCTTATTCTCCCCTTACCCTACTCATATCCTATTCTTATCCTGCCTTTATCCTCCTCTTAGCCTATTCTTATCCTGCAGTTACCTTCCCCTTACACTACCTGTACCTTATTCTTATCCTGCAGTTAACATCCCCTTACCCTACTCGTACCCTATTCTTATCCTGGCATGAGCCTCCCCTGAGCCTATTCTTACCCCCCCTTACCCTACTCTTATCCTACCATTACTCTCCCCTTACCCTACTGATACCCAATTCTTATCCTTCCCTTACCCTCCCCTTGCCCTACTCATTCCCTTTTCTTATCCTGCGTCTCCCTACCCTCCTCTAACACTACTCTTTCCTTGCCCTTATGATCCTCTCATCTGACACTTATCCTGCCCTTTATAACGACTCTGCGCGGTTTCGCCACTTGGGATGCTGTCGCGGGTTGTGTCAGTATTCTTCTTCATGTGTCTCTCCAGGCTGACAGGCATGCCCTGCCTATTACATTCCCTCACCTGTGGTTCATCTAGCCCGCTATTTATGTTCTGTTAACCGGCTTCCTTGGGTTGGATCATTGTTTCTGGTATTGCCGACAGTTGGTTCTGATCATTGCTCTGCCCGTGATATATACATCTGTTCTTCACCTTGGATGTTTTTTCTATGATTTTGTTTTGTCTGGTACTTCTGCCCATGTACCTGGAATTATTATCCATAAAGAGCTTCCTTGTTTTCACCCTACACCGTCTCGAGCTGGTCCTGCATGTGGATACTATTAAGTCTGCCAGGTAATCCCGTAACAAAATGATCCAGCCAGAACTATATCCAGCGGAACTTGTAATCAGAGAGGAAGAACTGTGGAGATGGGAGCCATTGAGGGGGGTGGAACTGGATAACACTCACGAGTTTGGCGGCGGCGATGATGGACCTCTTGGCAGCGATGGCAGGCCTCCAGCAGCGGGCCAACAGTGGCTGGCTCCCCCCAATGTCCATCGCCACCCACTCCAGTGACCTCCCAGCCTGACGAGAGGCCGGCACTCTTGCTAGGATCGAAGCCAGCGTCCCTGCTTGAACCAACGCATACCGCCACTACTCAACCCATATGCACTGCTGTGCCTGAGAAGTGGCCAGCTTTCCTGTTGGATCTGAGGCCAGAACCCCTGTTTGAACCACAGTGCATGCCCGCTCCAGCAAGCCAGTGCGCGTCCGCTCCTGCAAGTCAGCGTGCTCCCAAAGTCAAGCCCGAATGCTGATGCACGCCCAAAGTCAAGCCCGAATGCAGCGCGTGCCCGAAGTCAAGCCCGAAAGCCAGCATGTGCCCAATGGTCAAGAACGAACGCTAGCACGCCCGAAGTCAAGCCCGAACACCCGTGCACACCCGAGGTCAAGCCCGAACACCAGCGTCACCCAAAGTCAAGCTCAAATGGCAGCATGCGCCCAAAGGAAAGCCCGAATGCCAGTGTGCTCTGTAAGTCAAGCCTGAATGCCAGCATGCTCTGGAAGTCAAGCCTGAATGCCAGCACACTCCGGAAGTCTAGCCCATATGCCAGCGTACGCCTGCCCCTAAATGCCAGAACATGTCCACTCCTGAAAGCCAGCGCAACTTCCAGCCCAGGCCCGAGTTCCAGCCCAAGCCCAAATTCCAGCCCAAGTTCCAGCACGCACCTGCCGTCCAAGCCCGAGGTCCAGACCAAGCCCGAGTTCTAGCCCGAGTTCCAGCGCACACATGCCGCTAAACGCCAGTGCGAGTCCACTCCTGAATGCCAGTGCATGCCCACTCCTAAATGCGGCGTGCACCTGCTCCAGAACGCCAATACAAGTTCAAGCCTAAGCCCGAGTTCCAGCCTGAGACCACGCGTGCCACCGCTCCAGAACCTCCACCCGAGTTCTTTCCTAAACCCGAGTGTCCCGCTGCTCCAGAACCTCTGCATTAGTCACTGCCTGAACCCAAGCATCCCGCCGCTTCAGAACCACCGCCCGAATTCCTGTCTGAACTCAAGTGCACCCTTGCTTGGGCCATGAGATTGGAGGCTGGGGTGACTCTTTTGTCAATGGGATGGAGGCGCAATGAGCTCGAGCTCCGTGGATACTATTAAGCCTGCCACTGTAACACCCTTACCCTACGCTTATCTTGCACTTACCCTACTCTTATCCTGCCCTTACCCTACTCTTATCCTGCCCTCTTCCTACTCTTATCCTGCCCTCATCCTACTCTTACCCTGCCCTCACCCTACTCTTATCCGGCCCTTACCCTACTCTTATCCAAACTTCACCCTACTCTTATCCTACTCTTACCTGAATTGTATCCTGCCCTGAAGTTACTATTGTCTTGCCCTCACCCTACTCTTATCCTGACTGTACCCTCCTCTTATCCTGCCCTTACCCTACTCTTGTCCTGAACTTACCCTACTTTTTTGCTGCCCATACCCTACTCTTATCCTGCCCTCACCCTACTCTTATCCTGCATTTCCTCTACTCTTATCCTGCCCTCACCCGAAACTTATCTTGACCATACCCTTGTCTTATCCTGGACATACCCTACCCTTGTCCTGCATTTACACTACTCTTATTTACTCTTCTTATCTTACATTTGCCCTAATCTTATCCTACACTTACCCTATTCGTATGCTGCCCTTACACTGTTCTTATCCTTCCCTCACTTGACTCTGATCCTGCCCTCACCCTACTTGTATCCTGGCGTTACCCCACTCTTATCCTGCCCTCACCCTACTCTTATCCTTCCCTCATGCTACTCTTATCCTACCCTGACCTGAAACCTATCCTAACTATACCCTCGTTTTATCCTGAACATACTATACTCTTACCCTGCACTTACCCTACTCTTGTCCTGCACTTACACTACTCTTATCCTGCCCTTATCCTACTCTTATCCTGCCCTCACACTACTCTTATCCTGCCCTGTCCTTACTGTTATCCTGCCCTCACCCTCCTCTTACCCTGGCCTCATCCTCCTCTTTTCCTGCCCTCACCCAACTCGTATCCTGGCCTCACCCTACTCTTATCCTGCCCTTATCCTACTATTATCCTGTCCGGACCTTACTGTTATCTTTGCCTCACCCTCCTCTTACCCAGCCCCCACCCTACTCTTATCCTGCCCTTATCCTACTCTTATCCTGCACTCACACTACTCTTATCCTGCCCTGTCCTTACTTTTATCCTGCCCTCACCCTCCTCTTACCCTGGCCTCATCCTACTCTTTTCCTGCCCTCACCCGACTCGTATCCTGGCCTCACCCTACTCTTATCCTGCCCTCACTCTACTCTTATCCTGTCCTCACCCGACTCTTGTCCTGACCTTACCCTACTCATGTCCTGCACTTACCCTACTCTTGTCCTGCCCTCACCTGACTCTTATCCTGCCCTCACCCCTACTCTTATCCTGACCTTACCCTCCTCTTATCCTGCACTTACATTACTCTTATCCTGCATTCGCCATCATCTTATCCTACACTTAACATATTCCTTACTCGACTCTGATCTTGCCCTCACCCTACTCGTATCCTGGCCTTACCCCACTCTTATCCTGCCCTCACCCTACTCTTATCCTACCCTGACCTGAAACTTATCCTTACTATACCCTCGTTTTATCCTGAACAGACCATACTCTTGTCCTGCCCCACCCTACTCCTATCCTGCCTTCACCCTACACTTATCCTATCTTCACCCTAATCTTATCCTGCCCTTATCCTACTCTTATCCTGCCCACACCCTACTCTTATCCTGCCCTGTCCTTATTGATATCCTGCCCTCACCCTCATCTTACCCTGGCCTCACCCCTCTTGTCCTGATCTTTCCCTTCTCTTGTCCTGCACTTACCCTATTCTTGTACTGCACTTACCATATTCTAATCCTGCACTTATCTTACTTGTATCCTGTATTCGCTATCATCTTATCCTACACTTACCATATTCTTATCCTGCGCTTACCCACCCCTTAGCCTATTCTGATCCTGCCCTTACACTCCTCTCACCCTTCTTGTACACAAGTCTAATCCTTCCCTCACCATACTCTTATCCTGCCCGTACCATACTATTACGCTGCCCTCACCCTACTCTTATCTTGCACTTACCCTACTCTTATCCTGCCTTCACCCAACTTGTATCCTGGCCTTACCCCACTCTTATCCTACCCTCACCCGACTCTTATCCTACACATACCCTTCTCTTATCCTGCACTTACCCTACTCTTACCATACACATACTCTACTCTTATCCTGCCTTCTCTCTACTCTTATCCTGCACCTACCATACTCTTATCCTACCCTCACCCGACTCTGATCCTACCCTCACCCTTCTTGTATCCTGGCCTTACCCTACTCTTATCCTGCCCTCACCCTACTCTTATCCTACCCTGACCTGAAACTTATCCTGACCATACCCTCATCTTATCCTGGACATACTGTACTCTTATCCTGCATTTACCCTACTCTTATCCTGCACTTACCCTACTCTTATCCTGCCTTCACCCTACTTGTATCCTGGCCTTACCCCACTCTTATCCTACCCTCACCCGACTCTTATCCTACACATACCCTTCTCTTATCCTGCACTTACCCTACTCTTACCATACACATACTCTACTCTTATCCTGCCTTCTCTCTACTCTTATCCTGCACCTACCATACTCTTATCCTACCCTCACCCGACTCTGATCCTACCCTCACCCTTCTTGTATCCTGGCCTTACCCTACTCTTATCCTGCCCTCACCCTACTCTTATCCTACCCTGACCTGAAACTTATCCTGACCATACCCTCATCTTATCCTGGACATACTGTACTCTTATCCTGCATTTACCCTACTCTTGTCCTGCACTTACACTACTCTTATCCTGCATTCACCCTAATCTTATCCTACACTTACCCTATTTGTATCCTGCCCTTACCCACCCCTTAGCCTATTTTCATCCTGCTCTTACACTCCCCTCACCATACTTGTGTACAATTCTTATCCTGACCTCACCCGGCTCTTATTCTGCTCTCACCTTACTCTTATCATGCCCTGACCCTACTCTCATCCTGCACTTACGCCTACTCTTATCCTACCCTTTCCCTATTTTTATCCTACCTTCACTCGACTCTTATCCTGCACCTACACTACTCTTACCCTGTCCCCACCCTACACTCATCCTGCACTTATCCTACTCTTATCCTGCCCTTGCCATACTCTTACACTGTTCTCACCCTACTCTTATCCTGCATTTACCTGACTCTTATCCTGCCCTTATCCTACTATTATCCTGTCCTGACCTTACTGTTATCCTGCCCTCACCCTCCTCGTACCCCGCCCACACCCTACTCTTATTCTGCCCTCACCCGACTCTTATCCTGCCCTCACCCCAAAGTCATTGACTGTGTTATGCTCTCATCAGCCATTTCATCTACCCTTTCTGATCCGGATTCTGCACTCCCACTGGAAGAGCAAGTTTGTCACTACAATAACACCCTTCAGGCCTGCCTGGACAGGTTTCCTCCCCAGAAAACATGTCTGGTGTCCTTCTGCCGCTCTGCCCCATGGCACACTGCTGAGCTCAGAAGACTGAAATCTGAGGGGCAGAAAATTGAACATAGGTTCAAACAGACTGGACTAACTGTACATCAGCTGGCCTATCAACAATGCCAGACAGTTGATGTGTCAGCACTGAAAGCTGCGAAGGCCTCCTACTACTCTGCTCTCATTGAGACTGGCCACTCAAAACCAAAGCTCCTCTTCTCAACTATAAACCAGATGCTCAAGCCCAGTGACTCCTCTGCACCTGATCTTTCTACTGATGACTGCAACCACTTCATGGACTTTTTCAGAACCAAGGTTGATTCCATCAGACAAAATATAGTCCTGACCAAATTGGATCCCCTACTCAATATTTCCCCTTATGTTGGAACAACCCTTGGAGCCTTTGCTGAGGTCACTGAAGCTGAGCTATCCTCTATTGTTCAGAAGATGAATTCCTCCACCAGCTCCCTAGATCTCTTCCCCACATCACTCCTCAAGATTTGTCTCCCAGTGTCGGAAAAAACTATATCCGGACATTGCCGTGGAAAGTGTCTTGTCAACTGATAGCCCTGTGTCAACCACACAGTCCATTAATTTAAGCCAGCTTTCACTATCACTGTTATAATAAAACACACCACACTATGTTGTAGATGAGAAGAGGCAGTGTTTATTTTCCACTTCTATGTTATTAAATGTTTTTAAAGAAAAACATGGATCCATAAACACAAACAACAAACAGTAAAATAATCCAACAATCCACCAAGTACTCTCTCCAAGCAGGATTCAACCAAAACTTGGCCTGTGCCCAAACGCTCCCATCACACGCACATACACACACACACA
>JAQNCB010000017.1:17166990-17179701 GCA_030068295.1 Euristhmus nudiceps | reverse complement strand
GTACATGCATGAATCAAGCAGCCACATGCTAATTAGCCACAGTTTATACAGCCAGCTTAACACAGCAAAGGTGGGGGATTGGACACGCCACTCAACGTTTAGTGCAGCTCCATCTAGTGGAAGCATAACGCAACCCCAGCCACTACTGTATTCATTGAAGGTGCGCCTTATACTCCGGTGCGCCTTATAATGCGGTGCACCCTATATATGAAAACAGTTTTCACGTGGGCCATTCATTGAGGGTGTGCCTAATAATCCGTTGCACCTTATAGCGCGGTAAATACGGTACTCACTATCGGTTATCGTTTGTTAAGTTTGTACTATCAGGTTTCGACTATTACTTTCTACAAGTATCCGAGTGAGTGCTGCAACAGCTCGGCAGAACATGCAAGTTCATATCACCTCCATCAGCCTTCGACTGTCAGATACGTCACAGGAACACCTCTGTATAAAGCCATCAGGCTGAAATGCATTTTATTACCTGGTACGGATGTAAGAAAAGGTCTTTGTTCTCTTCCTGCTTCTATTCTGTCATGTTTCATTACTTCATTTTTAAATCCTGTACAACAGAAATTCAGCCGACAGCAGAAAGAACAGAGAGCTTTTAAATGCAAATCTGTCTCGTCAGTATAAAGCAGTGAATCATGTCAGATTTTTGATGACGATGCAGTATGGAGTGTGGAGGTGAAGCAGCATTTTCTAGGAGGTGTTGAGAATTCATCATCACCGAGTCATAAATCATCCTCTTTTTTTTTTTTTTTAATCTTTACTCCAAAATCACACCTGGTGGAGGTGGAAGTGTAGCTGATAAACTCTGCTCTATA
This sequence comes from Euristhmus nudiceps, assembly GCA_030068295.1. NCBI lineage: Eukaryota > Metazoa > Chordata > Actinopteri > Siluriformes > Plotosidae > Euristhmus > Euristhmus nudiceps. The sequence continues at coordinate 17,178,877 of JAQNCB010000017.1, read as the reverse complement.
AGTGTCTCGAGTGCCAAAACAGTCAAATTTCTAATAACTATCACATTATATCTTACTGCAACATACTGCACACTACATAACAACAACAACCACTGGTGGCCTGTCAATCAAGGGAAGGACAACATAAAACTTGTTTATTATTGCATGATGTTATTTATATGCATGTTCTTATGTATGCTGCATGAAAGTTACCCAGATCAGCAAAACCCCATTTTAACCAAACACCTTGATGGTTTCAGTCAAAGACCAGCAGTATATTCTCTTTGGAACATCACCTCCATTCGGCCAGCTCACCCAGGAGAGTTCGACCTGACTCGCAAGTAACGATCCTATCCGAACGTTCAGGTACATTTTAGTCTGAGGGAAATTTAATAAATTTGAACTGGAATTTGTATATTTTCATAAATATGTGTCAATCGAATTAAGAGTAAATGATCCATATTTGTAGTCATGTGGAGGCAACTGGCCAAGTTCTAATGGGAGGGGGTTAATCGAAGGACAAAGGGGTTCATGGGCAACTTTGAGTTCATTTGTTTAAATGGAACTTCTGCCGCTCCGGCATCTGCAGCAATTCAGAAAACTGATGGTGGTAGCATAGCACGTGATGAAGGGGGCCCGTGCATGCTTACACTGCGCCCTGGTTGGTGGTGGCGGTACGCAATAGGAGAGTAATAAAGTGAATTATGGATATGAAAATTAGGGAAGAAAAACTGTCAAACTCAAGGCTCACCAACTCATTTTATGTGGCCCAGAAAAGCTTTTGAAGAAAATGATTATCATACATTCATCGACCACTACCATAAATATGAATTTTGAGCCCTGCTATTGTAACCCAAATAACATCAAATTATACTGAATTTTAGCATATTATATCAATATTGTATTGTTTTAAAGTGGGCTGGATTATAGCACATCCATTCATAAAATAATATATCAAATTATATATCAAATTATATCGTAACTTATGCTTATGTTGCTTATGTACTTATATTATTTTATAGCAGGTTTCGGGGTATCATCAAATATCGAATGGGCTCCTTAAGAACCAATTTCATATTTAATTATTAAAGTGCGCTTTTACTTTATATTATTATATCACAATGTGTATAATCTATTATAATTTCAATGTATGTCAACAAATAAATAAATAAATAAAGAAATAAATAAAGTTCACCGCGCTCCAATGGAGGCATTCATCTTTATTCATGTTGATATTTATTTTCCCCTTAAAGTGGAACGGTCGCATTAAAAAGCCTTGTAAAAATGCATTTATAGCAGTTTATCTATAGAAGGTACAGTAAAAAGAGCAGCGGGGGGGGGGTGCCGTTGGTGTCCTGTTTAATGGCGTATAGAGTGCAGAGAAACTAAAGTGACTGCAGCACATATTGACAGCAGCATCACACTAACTGCAGCACTGACTAACCGTGTCCATAGTCTTGAACTTTTACTGCAGTCTTCCACACTGCAGTTTTACTGCAGCCTGTTTTGCTGCATTACTGCAGTTCATCTTTACAAGCTGCTTATAGATTCGCAAATCAATCCCAAACCTGATGCATCACACACACACTAAAAAAAATAAAAGGAGTAGATCTCGATCAAGACTTCCAACCAGGACAGGGAGCATTGGAAAATAATGAATAGACACCGTGATGGATTTTTATATCTCAATATAAACGCAATCCGTCGGCATTGTCGTTTTCCTGATCCCACATAACTCCTCACACAAACTCTGAACAGAAAGACAGGGAATTTTATGAATGCAGAAATGCACAGCCTGTTCTCTCTCCCTCTGTTCTTCTTGCCTCACTTCGCCTCTCGACACACTGAGTCAGCTTTTTGGGTCATACTCGGATCCAGACAGATCCGGAGAGATCGAGCACATCGGGTTCAGCGCCCTCTTTTCCTCTGCATCTTTAATTTTTATCTGCTATAGAATCTCACATCTGCACACGCTGGGAGTTCTACACTGCTAAACGCTGACGCTTCATTAGCTAGCAGGTCACATTCATCGTCTGCTGCAATGCGAGGACACAACTCACTCTACTACCAATGTATTATGTGCAAAACTGGTGATATGTTTCGTTTCGCCAAAGCAAAAACCTACTGCAGGGTGATGCTTATAGAAGTAAATGAAGATCTATCACACGTTCATGTGATCGTATTTAGTTGGATTTTCTTTCTAAAGTATAAACCATCAAGTGGAAACTTATCCAACAAACACTTTACCAACAGCGCACATTTAGGTTCCTCTTTCTATCACCTATTCACTATCATCATCGTATGTATTGCTACAGAAAGTACCCGTAAGGTCTCACGTAGCTGAATGACACCAAAGAACTGTGGCTGGGATTATCATGGCCATTTTGGTAGATTTTGGAGGCAGTCCATCACAAACAAGGGTGGAAAAAGTTTACAAATAAAGACATGATCATCAACAGAAAAACACACCGCAGTTGGGATGGTTGGACATTTCAATCCATGCCAAATTTCAGCTCAAACAAACTTTATGGGAAAGGAAGCAACACCTTTCTGGTTCTCAAGGTCACTCACCAGTTTTAGGTATTCCGACGAAAGGTCCCCGAACACTCATTGAACAAAGCCATTTGACATTTTTGAATGAAAAATAAATAAATAAATTGTATACCATTAACCACTAGCTGCGTGAGACGAAGGCTTGTACTTTTAACGATTTTTGGACACCCAGGGTGGCAATAAGAAAAAACAAACTAAGATACTAAAAAACGAGGAGAATTACAGGAGAGAAGTTTCTATAGCATCAACCCGATATGTTTGTCACAATATACAGGCTTGCTCACAAATTGAGCTGCTTTGTAATTGCTATTTGAGAAAAATATATTCAAGTCCCACCCTTAAGTGTCGACATAAAGTCCTTACAGACAGTACTAATATTTATAAAGCATAAAGTGGCCCCCAACATCTTTTTCTAATCATACGAGATACATTAGGCCAAAAAATTGTTTCCGGTAACATTTCAGAATAATTTTGGGTCGGTAGGTAGGTAAAGTTTTTCTTTTTCTTCACCCCATGCAGTGCACACGCACCCCCCCCCCTTCTCTCTCAGTGCCGCTCAAGTGAACTTTCCCGCTTCAGACTCTTAAAGAGACAGTGTACCTATTGACACTGAATAACAGTAACCAATGGGTTACAAAAACACATGAAAAAAAAAAAACTTTAGAGTCGGTCGGGTTCTTTGTTTTTTTTTTTTGGTGCCTTATAGCATAGGTGTCAAACTCCGGCCCGTTTACTTGATTTTCTGTGGCCCGCAAGAGCTTTCTGAGAATGTGATTACTGTACATTCTTTGCATCAATCGTTACCATGAAACCTTATTCTTCATCCTTACACCAGGTGGCAGCAGCCTATTGCAGGTAAACGGCTAGACTCAAGAAAGATTGCATACTAGCTTGTCGCTGTTAAGCGATTTTAGAATTGATAATTGGTGATTATTCGGCACTCAATCACCTTTAACTTCAGTGATGTGGCCCTCAATGAAAATGAGTTTGACACCCCTGCATTATTATAGTGTGGTACAGTTATATGTTTTTCTCGATGTATCAGCATTTAAACACTGTCCAATTCATATACACTGCTGTAAGTGGATGAAACCAGTTTATACAGTTCACAATAAAAATAAATAAATAAATAAAATAATAAAATAAAAGTAGGGGCTCCCGAGTGGCACATCGACAAGGAGCATGACTAACAATCCGGAAATCACAAGTTCGAATCTGGGTTAATTCGAACACAGCCACCGGAAGACTATGTGAGCCGATTAGCCAAGCTTAGAGAGAAAAAATTTGGGGGGGGGGGTCGGGAGTAGTAAACAAGTCCTAACACTTGCGAAAAACAGGCAAGGGTCTGACGATCAGTACTTCAGACAATTTGTAGACAAAATCCCAAACTCACAAAAACAGAAAGACAGAACAGCATAAATATATGGACACAGCCATTCGTGGCCGGGAGTCCATGGGAGCTAATTGGCCGAGCTCTTATGGGAGGGAGGAACGGCAGATGCTCAGTTCCCGGTCACTCACAGCGATCATCAGCCAAACATGGGTGTCTGTAAGTTCATTCCAAGGAGGGTGCGGAAAGCGCTTTCCCTCCAAGTGTGTTAGACCGCCCCCAAATACACATGTGCAGCAGTTCAAAAAGAGGCGGGTGGCTGACATCGGATGTCACAGAGTGGGCGTGTGTATGCTTTCGGTCCTCCCTGGTCGGTGGAGGTCATGTGATAGGGAAGGCAATACCTGATGGGTGGGAGTTGGATATGACTAAATATATATGAATATATATGAAATCATCTGGGATCGATTGCTTGTGCCTTGACTACCTCCAAGTGGGGCGAAGCGCTCAGTTTTCCTCATTGCAATAAATTTCACGCTGAGGGAAACACCTATATAATCACTCTCGTGATTCTTTCACCCCTGTTTCAGGTAATATTGTATAGTTATTGTTGAGAGTACACTATTAGAACATAAAACTGTTTGCATCATGGGTTTTGCAAAGTTTAACAAAGTGAACAGAAGTTTATTGGTGTAAAGTAAATGTTTGAAGTTGTCTGCGCACCGTGCCTCAGGTGAAACCACTCGGCCATTTTATGATATACATGTGTAGGAGACTAAAATGAGCTCACGGATGATTCATTTGTTGTTTGTTTTATTTGCATGTTTATATAAATTGCACAAGTTCTTTGTTGATTGTAAATATGATTGCAATAAATTGCACGCTGAGGGAAACACCTATATAATCAGTCTCGTGATTCTTTCACCCCTGTTTCAGGGGTATAACACTTCTTTCTACATTTAAACTGTAATCTAATGATCAATTATTATAAAATTACAAAAATATTTCCAACTTTACAAACCTTTTGGTATAAGATCTGAGTAACATAATTGCACCTCAGAAGTGGATTGCTGTCATGCATTCACGTGGTCTACCATGTTGTTCCACTTATTGCACAGAGATTTGTAGCTTTTATTTATTCATAACGTGCTCCACATTTTATAGGGATAGTTTGGATTTAATGTTGTAGAACATCCAGGAGACAAGTTACTTCCTGTTGTTACTTACACTCACTCCCTCTCTCTCCAAACCAAACCAAACCCCTGCTTGTTGTCTTATTGTGAAACAAGAAATCATAACCCACTCCTTCCTGAAAACTTTCCCCAAGCTAAAAAACTTTGCATAAACTCATAAGGGCCTCGAAACTGCTTTCAGAAATACAAACAGTCCTTTTTATGTGATGTTTCCAAATCAATATTTCTACCTTTTAATTTGTTAAACAACCTCCAGGCAGCACGGGGGCGCTGTGGTTACCAGAGTAATATCGAGACAGAAGGATTAAATCGATGGCGTAGAATAAAAACTGGACTGCGCACAGGCCCCGTTCACATGGTAATTCGGCTTCAACTTCCGGTCAGGGCAAAACATTGGTTTGTGTACTATTTCAGTTGAAAGTTGACATCCTTACAATTGTATGTTGTGAAACAACATCGAATTTAATTGGAATACGTTAGGGTTAGCTTTTTTGGTGTCAATATGGTTAATTCTTGTTGCGCTGTTGGCTGTCAAAGCCGTCCAGGCGGCCGCAAAGAAGTAACTTTTCACCAGCAGGTGTGTACTTACACTGAAATTTATGAACGAGTTTATGACTACTTTTTTTATAATTATCCCCAGTGCAACTAACGTTAGTAACAGTTAGTGTTAATTATTGTTAACCTTACTAAAATCATTAAACTGTGTTTATGATTGAATTCTTTTATATAATATCAATAAGTTAGTACGTTGAAGAAAATCTGCTAACGGTTAGCTTTCCTGCAGCCTCCACAATGTTTCAACAACTCATAAGTTTATTGACACTCGATAGCTCGTGCAATTATAACTGATATACATTCTCTCATATAGTGCACGGTTATTATTTTAATAACAGTGGTGCTTTCTCACAGGTTGATAGTTCTCTCCAGGGGGAGGGGTTTAGCCGGTGTGCTAATGTATTTGTTTCAGACCTGATTTACTCCGCACGGTCAGCCGGTAGACGAGCGATTCAAAGAAACAACGGACATACTTTCATAAATAATTGAAGTATCTACATTATTCAAACACCAATAGGACAAAAAGCAGGATGGTGGTACTAAACTGGTACTGAGATGGCATGTGCATGTACTGTATAGCTTTTTGGCCATTGTGCATCAATATCTCGGGGGAACTTGTATCTGTGTCTTTATTAAATGAGTTAATTGTTAACATAACAAGCATGTATGTAACTGGTCTGTTATTGTGTTTATCTGTAATCAATACAAAATGTATCATGTTGCTACTGCTCATTTATATGATGTAATATTACATGTGGATTATATGGATAAATAAATGAACATACATGCCTCAGATGATTGATTTCTGAACCCGAGAGCGATACTTGTGTGGATATATCGATAACATTTCCGAGATTCTTAATCCTCTTGTACAAAAAGTGTCCGAAAAATTCCTTGTAATTTGTGAAATACGTCAATTGAAATCCCTGCTACACGAAGATGAGAGGTGGGCGTGGCAGTTGACATGTTTGGCAAGGGAAATATTATTAAGGTATGTACCTCCTATTATATTATTTGTATGTGTCAATGCATCTTCTAAACCTTCCTGGGCATGCTGCAAATGTTTAGATTATATTCATGTCTCTTGGGATCCAAAACATCCTAAGTATTTAGATTTATTGCATCATTTTCCATAACAATGTGTGTATGTTTACCATGCTTTTTTTCCCCCCTGACCGGAAGTCAGAGCCTATTGGCCATTGCGGCATACATAATGTATGCAGAGTGCGCAGTCTAGTTTTTATTCTACGTCATTGGATTAAATATTACAAGGGAAAAAAGGGATAATTTTTCAATGTTTTTAATTTAATTGCCAGATTTTGCAGATTTTGATGCAAGTGCCAAATGAGGAGTTTTTGGGAACAGGAACTAACTAACAAGGAATAAACTAATTAAAACAAACACAAGGCAAAAAAAACATTAAGAGCATGGAAAATACAGAGAAGCAGAACCCAAGAAAGAAAACTGAGGCCGAATGCCATGACAGCAACAGAAAGGAGCATCACCCGACATGTTTGAACAAAGGAAACGGCTTAAATCCACTTCCTGCCTCAGTAAGCACACTGGGATGTGAAGTGCACCAGTGGATGCAGAGGTAGGGCTGTAACATTAAATTATTTATTTGTTTATTAATACGTTTTTGATTAACGACATTCAAATAAAAGGTCGGGGTTCGAGCCCCATTATCAAACCATGCCTCTCACTGTCTGTGGTGAAGGGCATGTAAAAGAACCATTGCCGTCTGCTCAACTAGCTGTTTCAAAGACCCATTTCAGAGCTGACTCAAGTGCAGAGTCACATAACTGACTCAACTAGGTGCCTCAAAAAGCAACCTCAGAGCTGACTTAAGGGACTGACTTGACAAACTGGTTTAAAGTCCTAGTTTACTCAAAATACCATCTCAGAAGCACAGCTTCGAGTAGACATAAATAGGTGAGTCAGAAGGCAGACTTCAAGGGGCTGATTCAGGAAGCTGACTCAAAAACAGAGCTTAGAGCTTTCTTAAAGGAGCCGACTTCAAATAAGCTGTTTCAAAAACACTCCTCAGAGCGGACCCAAAAAGCCACATGAGCAAAAAGCTCAAGTAAGATCCGACTAGAAGCTCTGACTCAAATAACTCACCAAGCTATATCAAAAACCTTGATTCAAAAGAGCCAACTTAATCAAGAAGATTCAAAGCACTGACTCAAGAGACTAACTCAAGAAGCTGTCTTAAAAAAAGCTTCTTAGGGATGACTCAACAAGCCAACAAAAGAATTGTCTCAATAGGTGAAAAAGAGCTGACTCAACAGCCCAGCTGAGACCCTGATTTCTCTGACCAGACTCAGAAATGAGGAGCTGTGTATCGGAAAAGTCAAAAAAGAGAAACGTAAAAAAATTTCACACTGTTCAAAATGAAAGTATTTATCAATGTTTTATTTTGGTATACTGTAATAATCACGCAAGTGAAATTTTGACGATTGCATTCAACCATCTTCAGTGAGCACATGCACACACTCAGAGCAGTGGGCTGACACACATATTGGAGAGCAGTTAGGGGTCAGGTGCCTTGCTCAATGGCACTTCAGTCATGAATGTGGAGGAAGGGAAGGTACAGCTCATCCCCCCCCCCCCCACCACCACCACACATTTTTCCTTCTGGTTCGTGAATCAAACTAGCGACCTTTCATTTCCAAATCCGCTTCTCTAACTATTAGGCTACGGCTGCGATCATCATCATCATCGTCACGAGGGCAGCAGCCTAAGCAGTGAGGTCCAGACATCCCTCTCCCTAGCCACTTCCTCCAGCTCTTCCGGAGGGAGGCCGAGGTGTTCTCAGACGAGCCAAGAGACATAGTCCATCCAAGTCGACACCAGGGTCTCTTCCCAGATGGACATGCCCGAAACACCACACCAGGGAGGCGTTCGGATTTAGGCATTCTAATCCGAGCCACTTCAACTGACCTGAGCCCTGCCACCCTGTGAAGGAAGCTCATTTCAGCCACTTGTATCCGCAATCTTTTGTCCTTTTGGGCACGATCCAAAGCTTGTGACCATAGGTGAGGGTTGGAATGTAGATGGATTGGTAAATTGAGAGCTTTTCCTTGCGGCTCACCTCCCTCTACACCAAGACGGACCGGTACAAGCTCCGCTTTACAGCAGAGGCTGCAGCAATCCGCCTGTTGATCTACCGCTCCATCCTTCCCTCACTCATGAACAAAACTCTGAGATACTTGAACTCCTCCACTAGGGGCAGAACCTCATTCCAGACCCGGAGGGTACATTCCTCCCTTTTACAGCTGAGAACCATGGCCTCGGACATGGAGGTACTGATTCTCATCCCGCCCGCTTCGCACTCCATCCCTCGCCGGAAACAAATCCGACCTGTGCTTATAATTGGAACCGGTCCTCTTTTTAATAAGGAGTCCTACCACACCGTTTTGCCAATCCAGGGGTACAGCCCCCGATGACCACGCGATGTTGCAGGGACGTGTAAACCAAGACAGTCCTACAAAATCCAGAACCCTGAGATATTTGGGGCGGATCTCATCCACCCCCGGAGCCCGACCTGTTTAGCTTTTCCAGAACGGGCTTGAAATTATCCATACGCAGGACCAGCCGAGGTAGGTGAAAACAAAACATCTTTATTTACTTCCACTTCCGGGTATGCAGGCAAACGTACCGGACAAAAAAGCTACAAAATAATCCATGGCATGAAAACAATAACAAGAACTGGCTAGCGGCAAGGTACTGAAACGCATGAACCAGCAAACAGAAACAGGAACCAGAGACTAAATAACCGGCGAGATCGCCACCAGGTGGAGGAACGAAGATTAGCGGGGCACACGCGTAAGCCTGGAGAACAGGAAGAATACCACCACAACACGCAACAGCGCCCCCCGTGGCGACGCCATGCAGTCGTGACACGACCACCGAGGAGCTTTTTTGACTACCTCAGCCCTAGTGATGGATGAACCCCACCAAAACACCCAGGGTCTTGGAGGGATTGAGGAGGTACTCCAAATGTTCTTTCCACCTCCCGACAACATCCCTAGTCGAGGTGTGCAGCTCTGTAAACAGTATTTGTGTGCAACGCTACGGTTGCACCTATTGCTTATTCCAGATCAGTCTCTAATTACTAACACATTATTAGGCTGCATGTTCACACTTATTAGAGAGAGATAGTGAACCATTTCCCTTCACTCCTCTACCCGAATCTGAGAACCAGCACAAACCAAGTCCAAAAGTTTAAAAAGCTGTGTTTAAGTTGGTTACATCATATTTTCTGCAATGTGCTATACATATATTACAATAATTGTATGTATAAACATGAAACATCGTCTCCACGACCAGTCTTCCTGTTTGAAACGTGATAAACATGTAGAATTAACAGACTTTTATGGAAATAACTTCATTATGTATGAATTACTGAGTCAGAGTTTCACCTTCTTCAGCTGCAAGGACATGCACAAATCTGAAGAATAGAAATGATGACTTGGGTGCTTTTTGGGTTTTTTTTCCTGTTTTTTTTTTCCTTTGAGTGGCTGTCAGGTTTCCTCTTCAGTGTTGTGCACAGGAAAATGAACTGTCCTGTGATTTGCTTGTCACCTTCTAAAGTCAGGACAGTGACATTCCAGGCTGGGATATTTCCTGGCATTTTACAGCCACCTTTCTCGAGCGCTGCTGCCAGGCCATGATGGTATTCAAAGCATGTTCCAGCTTCTTCTCTCTCTGGGACTATTTACTTAATTTGAGTTTGTGCTGGAAAGCTAAACAGGTCCTGGCATGGAGTCACCTGTTGAGGCTTTGCTGCTGCTCGAGTCACTTGTGTGGAAAATGGTCAGTACGGTTCATACACAGATCATCGATCAGGAAGCAATATCAACACTGATTAAAATCGGCTTAACGTAGCGCAAAATATACAGATTTTATTTCACCGGTTTAGAAAACTCATGCGTTTAATGGTTTGAGATATCTAGATTCCTGACTTCCTAACTAATATTTTATATTTACCATATTTTCTGGACTATAAGCCACTACTTTTTCCCCCCCCAACACTTTGAATCATGCGGCTTTATACAGAGATGCGGCTTTTCTATGAATTTTTCTTCAGCCCCCAGGGGGCGCTCTAGTAGGAAGTGCAAAAACGAGACAGGCAGCGGGAGTCAGTGAAAACAAGAAAGCGCCAGTTTTTTATTCTTAGCACATGCAACCCAAGACGCGCAACAGCAAAATGGAAAACACACGAAGAGATTCCTATGATTCAGTTTTAAGTTGAAGACCATCGATCTGGCTCTCCGTGAAGGAAATAGAGCGGCTGCACGTAAGCTAGACGTTAATGAATCTATGGTGAGGCTTATAGTCCGGTGCGGCTTATATGTGATAAAATACGCATTTCTTTTACATTTTAGTGGGTGCGCTCTATAGTCCGGAAAATACGGTATTACGTCTTATTTGCATACTTGATTCTGATTGTTCAATCAAGGCACTTAACAGTCGGTAGAGTGTAATGGAAGTAAGAAAATAAGTTTGTCAGATTACTGATTATTTTAATACATCCTGTCGCATAACATTTATACAACAGATCCGAGATTTATAAGAAGAATTGGGAAAAGGTCCAGGCCAGTTGTGGGCGAGTCATGCAACACTCACCTGCTGTGTGATTGAAAATGCTCTCAGACTCTGGTCATGGAGTTTTGAAAATGTTTCCATGTCGTAGGTAATTCTCGAGATCAGGTTAATTTCCGGGATCTGCTGTGTGATGTGCTATGACATCCTATGGATGTGCTACGATAGATATACGAATTTCATACGTCATTTGGGTCATCTGATGCCCTCAGGATAACAGTTTTCTTAAAACAATCCCATGATTGCTCTTAATTAAAACCACGGGACTTCTTTATGTACCCACGTTTCATACATCCATACGACAGTGCTAGCTTGAACCATACAGCGCTTGCTTATCAACCAGGTGTCACAGAAATATCATAAGGCATTTTTTTTTGTGTTGAAACTGTCGTATCAGTTTTGTATGAACATCATACAATTTGACTTACAGACCTGATCTATTTTCCCCACAACAAACATACAAAATCATATTTGAACACAACTACTGAGCTTTCAAATCCACCTCACCCAAACCTACGTCATTCATCCATTACATCATCACCTCACTAAATTTGTACAACAAAAAGAATTGCAGAATGATTATAAAAGAGTGCTCAGTAGGTGCGTATTCAGTATAATACTACTCAGTGAGCCGGTTATTATCGCAAAATAAACGTTGTTTGAAGGTATG